>CM031922.1:3508687-3680119 GCA_018703695.1 Prunus fruticosa
GGAAACATGTGAAAATCAGCAATCCATTCACTCATTTCCAACGCTAAACTTTTCTCATCAAATCTGCGTGGCAATGCGGTGCGGTTGGTAAAAGAGTGCTCTTTCCATATTTTGCTGGTGTCAGCCATGTCAAAGCGGTGGATACTAGACAAACATGACACAGAAGATGTTACTGCCTACAACAACACAATTGGTGCGGCGTCCAAGGTAGCGTATATAAAGAGTGGGGGCTCGGGCAAAGTTACTCATGTGTCATATTTTGGGTTGAACATCTGGAACTCCTGACCTGTTAACCAGGAGAAACGTACGGGAATTGTGCCTGCTCTACCACGAGGGGATGAGTCTTCCCGTGTTGAAGGGGACCATGGCGCTGTATCATATCGGGTGCACATGTCAATTCATAATCGCAGTGTCAAACACATAAACTTCTCTACACGGACGTGGTATGAAATTGGCTACTCCATGATTAGCGGTCTAATGCTGCCTGCCAAAACGATCTTGGAGCCGTAGACACCAGAACCCATAATTACGGGAACATGCCTCTTTGTTTTACCACTTTACTGGATTTTGCCAACGGAAGTATACTGGCAATTTTTCTCCAAATCAAAGGCGTGAATAGAGGGATAAGCAAAAGTGCTGGGAATACTCACAAAATGAATAAAGGACTTTCTTTGGCTTATGCGACAACGGAACCAGGCAATTCTTTAGCAATGACTGACAAGGGCCATCCTAAGCTCCTCCATAAATAAAGGAATTTCTTCCGCTATTTAGCTTCTATCGGAGTTTCACTAGTTAGAAACGGATAGGGGACTATACTGTCAGATATGAAGGTATTTATAAACAAGTAGAAAGATGTGGTAATTCCTAAATACAATAGGAAATAAATCTCAATTATAATAGGAAATAATACAATTACAATAGCAAATAGAGTAAAAAATTGGAAATTCTAATTAGAATAAGGACTCAGCTAACACTTAAATATATATTAATTTGGTAATTATGTTTACATATTTACACTCACAACCACCTGCGGCAGCTGCTGCTGGGGTTAAATTCCCTCTTCCACATTTCAAGGCTGGGGTGAATCCTGGAAATCCAACTCAATATAGTATTCAATCTGGTGGTTCATTCGACACCCCTGGTGGTTATGCTCCTGGTTCAGCAGTTACATCTGGAAGCTCCGTTGGTAATGAAGATCTTGGACGCATGCTCAAATTGAAGGAAAATCATATCTACGACTGGACAACTGGTTGGTCTTCATTCTGTATCTTTACTTGAAGTTTTAATTCCCTTGCATGCTAACAGAGCTTCATCATATTAGTTGTTCTTCCCTTCTTGTTTTTCTTATAAAGTTCTTTGTCTGCACTAGCTTAATAGAATTCCTTTCCGGTGATTTTTTTTGGCAGACTGAAGGTTCGACTGTTTGGATACATGCTCCGGGACAAGGTGTGTCCAGCTTGCAAGTAAGCTCTATGTACAACCTTCCTCAGGGGCCACGTCTCACATTCTCGCCCATGCAGGCTGGGCATGGTGGCATGGCTGGGATTTATCCACCTGGGCAAACGATTGCTTCTCCAACATTTCTGCAACAATCTCAGGCTGTGGCTGAGCTGCTGAAACTATAGGACCACAGTCTACTGCTTGTCAGCAGCCTCAACATACACATCAGATGGCTTGGAATTAGGACTTTTGATTTGGCAGAACTTTGTAAATGACAACACAGAAACACATTTCTGAGGATCGAGTTAAACTGGGAATCTGATATCTGGCATGTTTTGAGTGTAAATATGAAATGCTGCCCAGACATTTTGGAATATCATCTTGACCATCTGAAGTTGAAAGAAGATAGGTTTAGGTTTTTCCATGGTTCTTCTTTTATTGTCTTTTGTTTTCCTCATCTATTCTGTAGCGCCTAGCCTCTTAGTAATATATTTTTTTTCAAAAAGAAAAATCTCTTGGTTGGAAAGATGAGTATTTAGCTTTGAAACTTAGTAATTTCCTTTAAGATGTTATAGGAGAAGTAAGAGAAGAGGATGATTGAGTAGAGGTGGGATTTTCCAATTTTTCCTCTCTAAGATGTCTCACCTGTATATTAATGATAGAGAAAAATATCGTATTATATGGTTGTAATTGGTCTATGAGAATTGGCTTCTCTGTTTGGTTTCATTTAACAATTGTTTTTCGCTACCAAAATTGAAATGTAACTTAACTGGTTAAAGACCATTTATGTGTTCGATTTCCGCCTCACTTGCATAAAGAAAAAAAGGTTGTAATTTGGTGTTAAGAGAATTTCCTTTTCTATTTTGTTTCATTTGACAACTGCATGAGGAAAAATGGTTTGTGTAGCCTGCTTGGTTTAGGAGTTTAGACAACAGTAGTTGCTAAAGAATAATTGACTGACCACTTTATAATATTCCATAGTGATGTATTTGATGGTGTGGCATAGTGGTTACTTTAGATAATATTAGTCTATTGTAACCACTATGCGGACACCATAATATGCTCACTATGAAGCTTATAAAGTGGTCAGTCAATTATTCTTTAGTTGCTATATTTCTATTACATCTCAAACACACAAAAATGGTTTGTAAGCCTGCTTGGTTCACACAGCAGTTGTGGGGTTGGTGGTATCCTCTACATCTGACTCTACATTTTCTTCGTCGGTGGCTTTTGGTTTTAACGTCGGTAAGCTTTGCTTAGGGAGCTGCATGCTCATTGTTCTTGCGACTTTTGAAGGTTTAGTGATGTGTAAACAGACATTCCACAGAGGGCTGCAAGAGCCCCCACAAATGCTCACAAACCCAGATACGAATTAAATATAAGATAGCCCCCTAATAGTATCACACAAGTCTTGAACTGTCCAAGAACAACATGTGAAGTCACTGAGGTTCCCCTGCATAAACAGAACAAGAACTAGCCACTTCAAGCCTGTTCCAGTGAGGTAAAATGAGGTAGCAAAAATTATCTTTGTGACAGAGACTCACCCAAGTGCCAAAGCTCCGGACCATTGGAGGAGAAAACCAAGGGGTGCTGATATAAGAATGGCTGTTGTGTTGTTGAAATCCATTGGAAAAGTAAAACTCCTGGTGGATCCAACCATGGCATCAGAGCTAGTAGGAAGAATATTGTGACTGGGGTTGTCTTCCACATTTCAGCCTACACTTCCACATCAGAAACTGTCATTCTTTCTTTCTTATAAGGTATTATTTGACCCATTTGCTTCACTAAACATCTTTAAGGAGGAAGTATTTAAAGAAAGAACTCTAATTCTTCCACGAGCGCCGTCCAATTGGCTTGCTGTTAGTTAGACCATAAGATTTTGTTTATGGCACTTGGGACTATCCATGCAATTAAAATTAAAGCACCAAACACATTGAACTCCACGTCTGTTACGGTTGCTATTGCCACACCTGCTGAGACAACAGCTAGAGCCAAAACCTGCACAACCATGACTTCTGATGATTGTCTGCATGGAGATAGGAAATTGAAACAAGAACAGAAGTATGGTTCTTTGAACCTGAAAAAAGGTACGGAGGTTAGCAAAAGAAATGGGGCAAAAGTATTTTGACTCACCTTATTAAAAGAAATGGTTTTCCTGAAGAGAATGAACTCAGCAGAAACAATGGTAGGAGTGGCAGCAATTTTAGCCATCTGGTAGAAGCCAACACTGCAACAGCAGAAAGGTGGGGAAGCCGAACAATGTATGTTTGTAACAAGTTAGTTCTACATACAGGATGAAAGAAAAGCTAGCGAGGGAAGGACCTGTTATGCTTTCAGGCTTGTGTTGGCAAGACCTGAGGCAAAAGCCATGACAGCACCTAAGGAGAAGATAGAAAGAAAGGAGTAATTTAGACGGAGGAGCAACTGGGAGAATTGAAAGTGTCTTGAAAATGGCAAGAAGCAACCATGATGTCACATAATGGATCAATGTGAGAGAGATTGGGAACTTGAATCCAACTCTCCCCATTACCTGGAAGCAGAAATGCAACTTGAGCATAAGATTGTTAAACAAAATGATAAAAATCAGATGGAAAATGTTCCCAACAAAAAATCTTATGGACCTTGTAAAATTGCTAAAGCATACTAACTAAAAAAGAGTAGGTAAGGAAAGGAGAAGGGCAAGGCTCTGAGCTCGTTTGTTTGCCAGGGATAATCCCCACAGAGACAATGAAATTGAAGGTCATAGCCACGACTGGCCCACAAAACCGTTGCTGTTGGCGCTTGGCGCCTTCCGACGTTCGAATTTCATTGTGAGTAGAACCTCTGAGTTCTTTCCAGTGCTCGACCTGATAATTAGGAATATCAGAACTCACGAGAACCTAGAAGAAATCAGAAGAGATAATTTTCATGTTGTGATTTCCAAAAGGGTTTAATACACATACATTTTCCTTGCTTTATCTATTTAAGTAATTTGCTTAACGAAATTGAAAACACAACATCTAGAAATAGCATATTGCTTGGTGAGACCCTGCAGATTGTTACAGTATTCACATGGACTGAGAAAAGAAACAATTTCTTGTATGCTATCAAACAAATCAAAACATTCAGGCAACAAAACCTCTTTTATTGATTTATTTATATGTCATAAAAACTTGAAGCTATCCAAATTATGCTTGGTACAAGATCAATCAGAAAAACCATTGTAGTTGCAGCACAAACAGATGAACCAGAGTTCAGCTTCAACAACTCTACAAGCAATACGTATCATTGATACGGTATGTCAAAAAGGAAAACCCAGATACCCGGAAACAGTGTTCATATTTTCACTCAATAAAAGAACACAAAATTAAAGAAGAAGCCATAGCCACAGTACATTACAAAACAGAGCCAATCAAAAAAGAAATATAATCATATAATGATAATGGTGATGATGCAGCTCCCACAGAATGCATGCGTTGTCAAACCTGCTTCTCCTGCGTAGCTGTCTTTTCGGTTCACCAAACTTCTTAACTTCGTTTCCCACCAATGAATCCAACAGCCCCATATGCCAATGATCTAACAGAGGCACCAATCAATGGGATCACGTAGCCCTCAAAATCATCAGCAAAACAAAAAGCAACCCCATTAAAAACCAGTTTACTCCACAGAAGATGAAAAAGCTTCTTTGAATGTTGTGAAGGAGGAGAAACTTAGTTGCATTGTCATTAGAGTTCCTTCAATCCTACAAACACTCAAAATACTTTTTTCTTCTTCTTCTTCTTTCTTTTTGATAATGGAATTAATAATGTACAACAAAATAATAATAATAATAACAATAATAATAATGAATATTGAAGAAAAAGGAGTTTGTTACGTTTTAGGACATCTTGCTTAGTTTGAAATGTTTGTGAGCTCCAAGGTGGGGAGACAGGCGGGTGGAGAATAACAGTCTTGATGGTTGTAGAACTACCAATTGATGTAGGTTACCTGGGAAGTTAAGGAAACATGAAAAGAGATTTGTATGATCAAAAGAAATAGTCAAAGATTCAAGTACATGTGCTTGAGTCACCGCCAAGTAGTGAGTGATCATAATCTCATGGCCTAAAGTATACGTTAGATATTATGGATATTAACAAACTATAGGCATCTTCATATAAATATTAATTCGGTATAGCTAGCTTCACCTACAATTCATTAAATCCTAATCATGTAAACTATTAAAAGCAGCAGAGGTCCATTAATGGGTCTTTCTAAAATAATATAAATGTTAAGTTTGAAATAGGATACGTGCAAAAGGAAAAGGGTATCTTTTAATTGAAGCCAAACATGAATCTTTTGGATAGATGATAAATCCTTCCTTTCTGATATATGCAACTATGGCGATATCTGTAGAAAACCTAAAACCAAATCACACATTGTAATGCTTTTTAATTTTTTCACGTGTTTGGATAACTATGGTTAATAATTAGTGTATAATCTTCTGCTAAGATTCATATCAATCGATGATTGTCAACCAAGTAGTCGATTATAGTGATAATATTGACTAGATAAAAGTTTACAATTTTTACGGCTACTTGTGGGTTTTTTCACAGCCAGTGTGGTTCTTTATTGATATGTCACAATTGCGTGACACTATCCAAATTGATACTTCCATACGATTTGAGCCAAACATAGATCCAAATACAATGAAAGTGAGATGCTGCCATCCTAAAAAAGCTGAAGTTCCAACAGAACAACTTCTACGATGATCTGTCCCTACATCTTCTGCTTTCCCAACGACCAAAGCGTAAGTAGTTAGAAAACAAATGCAGCACCAGTTTCAAATTTGACGCTGCACCTTACTTGTGGGCCTCAGACAATTTTGGGCAACTGGTAACATTCAAAAAGCTATTGTGACCGGGGCGGCCCATGTCTGATTCGGGTTCGTTGGGTTGGTACCTGTCCTGGCTTTGGGCCTCTATCAAAAGCTTAGTTGCAAACAAGTTCTAAGAAGTACAAGTCATTCTATAGTGAGGGTCTTATCCCCTTGAGGTCATATCTCTTAACACAAATTCCTTCGTAATCTTACTTTCCTGAAGGGATATGTGACAGTGGGCACAGAATATTTCAATGTTTCCTCTTGATAAATGAGTACAAAGTGAATTTTACTGTGTATAAATTCAAATGTGAGAAACCATGACCGAAATAGTGTACATCAACGCTTGAAAGAATAAATTATGGTCACAAGGAGTTCACTTATTTATCATGGAGACATTTCTCTAGGTACTCATTTTCCCTCATAATGGCATCAAGATCAGCTTGTAGTTTCTCCACATTTAAGCTTCGAGAGCCCATGGCCATTTGCTTCTTTTCATGTTCGGCCGCTTCTCGTCGTATTCTATCATTTGCCAGGATTTTCTCCCGAATTTGTTCAAAAGTCTCGTGGATGCTAGTGAGAAGCCTATAAGCCTGCTTCCCTACTGCGTCTTTTCTTTGCTTCCCTGGAAGTAAGATACACATGCCCCTCAGATAACAATAGTTGGAGTTTGAATTACAATGCGAAGGATGATGGACCAAATCATAACCAAGTCTTTTTTTAAGGCAACAGTTTATGGGTCAAAGAAATTTTGTACCTGAACACCATTTCATCTACAACAGCATACGTTCGATGAAGACGTTCTGGATAGAATTACTCTCTAACTGAAGCTCCCTGGTGTCTTTTAAGATCTGCTCTATGTCAGCTTCTTGCTTCCAACTGTTCTTTGTGATCTCCTGGACCCTTTCAACATAGGATCTTCTTGATTCCAGTTTTGGCTGCTTCGCTAGATCCATAGAAAGTTTAGAAAGTCCTCCTCCCTACCAAATGATAAAGACATCACCCGTAAGCAGGCAACAAAAGTTAAGAAATTAATTAACGAGAGAAAGAAACAATCAACCTATATCACCCCTTTATTCTTAGGGCATCTTTAACACAATCTATAAAAATGTTTTTTTTTTCCCTCCATATTGTAACTTGAAATATGTTCTTTTGTAAAAACTAAACAGTCCCAAACTAAATCATGAATCACAGAAGTTCTGGAGACAGTAGGAGCGTAGAGAACATGGCCCAGAAAATTCATTCATTTCATTCCAGAAAATACCTTTTTTGAACTGCAGATAAGATGGATTCCTTTTCCAGTTCAAGATTTTTCAGCTTTTGGAGCTTTTCCTGAGCATCTGGGTTGTTTGCATACAGAGACTCCTCAAGACTTTTCTTTTTTCTCTTCTAAACGCTTTCTGACTACTTCCCTGCGAAAAATAATTGGTAACGGATAAAAAACCAATAGCATACATACATATATGCTGACAAAGGTAGTACCTTTTCAAATGTCTATATCTTGTGCATGCACACATATGCTTTTAAAGTGCAGTCTCTTCTAAACGTATATTTTAGTTCCCATGCTCATTAAGTAGGAAAGTGCCTCTAGAAAGATGTTGCAAAATGCAAAACAATTAGCTTTGCATGAAAAATTAAACAAAGATTGATATCTTACCACTCTGACTTTAATTCTCCAAGGTGATGCTTTCGAACATCCACTTGCTCATTAAATTTCGCAAGGTAAAATTCAACGGGATGATGGATGTCAAATGCCATATCTGCTGCTTCTTTTAATAATTCCAACTCTTCCTCAAGGTGCTTTAGTTCTGAAGCCTTTGCAGTAACCTCCTCCATGAGCAGTTTCTCCTGATTTTGCAGTTTTTCAGTCGAATGCTTCCTGCTTAATACACTGCTCTGTCCGCCCTTGTTGAATTCTCCTGTACTAGAGCTGGATACATGATCAACACCGTTTTCATCCAATTTTTGTGGAATAAGATGAGCATCAGCAGACATGCTGAAAGAGGCATCTTCATCATTAGTATTTGTTAGTTCAGGCAATTTACCATTGAATGTGATTTTGTCCAATTTGGCTCCGATTTTGTCATAACTAAGATGAGGTCCCTGGTCACCAGTTTTGTGGTCCTCCAAATTGCTTTCAAAGCTGTCTTCTTTCAGTTCCCTTCTATCGTTGACACCTTGGGACCAGCTTTTCTGCTATCTTCGGATAATTCTGAAAGCCTCTCCACCAAGAATCTTATCAACTTGTACGAGTCCTCTTCAGATGGATACAAGAACTGCCGTAAGCAACACATATAGTCTGTTTCTAAGCATAATTTCAGAACAATAAGAATGAAAAGAACTACAATGAGACGCAAAAAAAAAAAAAAAAAAAAACAGCGCACGTAGAAATTCAAATCAAATAAGAAGCAATCTCACACAATTCATACATTCAATTGCATATACTGGGAATTAGCCAGTCATTATACAAATAAACTAAAAGAGAAACTTGCTAGATAGCTAGGAAAGTAATCAAGACTGCACATTTAAACATGATTTCGCTTAATCACAACAGTTCCAAGTGACAGTCTGGTTACTCTACAAACAAACGATCCTAAGTGATTCCATAAGCACAGAACGCCGGCCCTGCTTTCCTAAATAGTACAGGGTTACTAGGGTTACTCAATTTGTATGAACTTTAATTAGTAAGAAAAGCATTTTCCTTCAAAAAAAATATAAAAAGCAAAATTATGTTAATTTTGCATTAGCAAAGTTGCTAGCACAGCTACATAACATATTTCGTATAGCTTAAGATCCTCACGTCTATAATTTCTGTGCATATAACAGATACATATAGTACTATGCAAACGCTATATACTTCCAATTCAAAAACACAATTCAATTTCATTCAATTCAGTGATACTGAGCCTAAAAGTTGTTCCAATTCAGTAAATTGAGGTCGGCAAGGTAATGCTATGCCTTCACTTTCTCGCATTTTCTCAGGAAACAAACACCGAAACAAATATCCAAAAAAATCGAAACTTGTTAACTTTACGATTCTTACCTGGTGGAAACTGAGGTCGGCGAGGTAACCGAGGCTCTTGATCGCGGAAGCGATGTCCGTACAGAGCTTGAACTTGTCGGCAACGGAGGAATCAGGGAGGGAAGTGGGAAACGGCGGCGTTTTGCCGATGAGGTTGAGAGACTGGCCACAGATCGAGACTAAGGTCGCCGGCGTCAGGTCTCGGACCGACGACACGTCGTTTAGGACGCAAACGCCCGAGTTCTCCAACGACTTTAGCAGTATTTCCCGCGATTCTTCCATTTTCATTCAATTTTTATCTTTTTTCGGGGGAATTTGATTTTTTTGATGAAATTGAGAGATTTCTGAGCCGTTTGTGCGCTTTTTTTCTTTGGGTAAGTATGGCTGTTGACTTCTTGTGTTCTACAACTACAGGTACACGAGCTTCTTTGTTCTGTTTGGTTCTGTTCTGTTCGAAGAACTTGATCCGACGTCGTTTCCTATGCAACTTTTGTTTTTTCTTTCTTTTCATTTCATTATTATTATTATTTTTTCATTTTAAATTTGTTCAATTTCTCTTAAGGTTGACATCCTCTCAATTAAAGCTTTGTAAACCCAACCATGTAGTTTTTCAAGTTAAATTTTGACTTAGATGTTCTGAGTTAAGAATTAAACTATTGAGCATTTTACACACGGATGGAAAATTTTGCAATTCAAGAGAAGAAGAGAAGAAAAATGTGTGATTCAGACTATAGTTTAATCTTGAATTTTGAAAGAAATTTCAAATAATATAAATTATATGTGTATTTTTTCTTTATTTTATATCCCCTGGCACTGAGGATTTTATCTTTATTACTTTTTGACAGATTATTGATAGTTAAAAGCCAAATAGACTTGAGAGTATTATTTCTTTGGTTAGAATATGAAGCAATACAAAGTGACTTGCATGTAAGCCTGAAATGAGCTCTCATTCCTAGTCTTAGTCCTAGGGTGCCATAAGGAGCTAATTTTTAGTCATGTCCTTGGCATGTCTGCCAAGCAAAGACAAGAATTGGTTGCAATAAGAATAACAAATAAAAACAAGCTTTTCCATCAAGACCTAAAACTAAGCACTGAAAGCATGTGGCTTACCAAACACCACCCTGCCTCAAAACTATATAGGCAAGCTTTTGGTTTGTCACAGTTGATATTCAGCCCCCCCATTAAAAACAGTTTCAGCTTCTTCTACCTTGGTCTTGGGTTCTGTGGTCCCAAAACATGGAGATTAGGAGAGATGATGAGATTGAGGACATCTCAATGTCACCCCCAACAATGGGGTCTATGCAGATTGCAGGGAGCAGTGGCTTTGGTCACAACCTAGAGTTCATGTCTCAAGCATACCTTAGAAACAGGTACTCAGAGATTGACATAGAAGATGAGAGTTCTAATACCAATAAAGATGGGCCCCTTCCAATTTTTCTTAAGGTAGTAATTTGAAAACAAAAAGTTGAATTGAAGTCAGCAAATTTAACAGATTTTTTTCTTCTTCTGTTGTTTATGATATTCATGTGCTTATATTTACAATGCAGTTTGAAGATGTGGAGTTTAGGGTGAGAAGCAGCAAGGCTTCTAGCAACACAGTGAAAGCAATGGTGTCAAAAGTAGCCTCACAACTCAACATGGAAGATAATTACAAGCAGATATTAAGGGGGATAACAGGAAGCATTGGGCCAGGGGAAATTCTTGCTCTGATGGGACCTTCTGGTAGTGGGAAAACTACTTTACTGAAAGTGATTGGAGGAAGAATACTAGACAATGTCAAAGGCAAAATAACTTACAATGACATCCCATATAATCAAGCTCTTAAGAGGAGGTTAGCCAACTCCGTGAAGCTCCTCTCTTTGTTCATGGAAATTTGATTCATATGATAATGTTGTGCTCTTTCATTTTTGTTTTACCTCAACAGGATTGGATTTGTGACACAAGATGATGTGCTGTTCCCACAATTAACTGTGGAAGAAACTCTAGTTTTCGCTGCCTTTTTGCGGCTTCCAAGCAGCATGAGCCGACAGCAAAAATATGCAAGAGTGGAGATGATCGTTAAGGAGCTTGGTCTTGAAAGGTATATACTGTATCTTTAATATTTTCTTTTCCATGGTGAACCTAGAACTTTGTTTCAAGAACTCTTGTCCTAAATTTTCTCCCATATGATCATAGATGTCGTCACACACGAATAGGTGGAGGGTTTATCAAAGGCATATCAGGAGGAGAAAGGAAAAGAACCAGTATAGGCTATGAAATTCTTGTTGATCCTTCATTGTTGTTGCTTGATGAACCAACTTCAGGCCTTGATTCTACCTCAGCTAATAGACTTCTTCTGATTCTTCAAGGACTTGCTAAGGTCAAATAGTGAAATGCCATTGTGAAAGAAATGATCCCTGTGAATATTTCCATTGTGGAAGAAGTGCTAATTTAAAAATCACATTTGATGTTCTACAGGGTGGAAGGACAATAATCACAACTATCCACCAACCATCAAGCAGAATGTTTCATTCATTTGACAAACTTTTGCTGATATCAGAAGGTTACCCTGTGTACTATGGAAAGGGTGCAGAGTCTTTGGAGTACTTTTCGTCTTTGAGATTCATCCCAGAAATTCCCATGAATCCTGCAGAGTTCTTGCTTGATTTAGCCACTGGACAAGTTAACGACATTAGTGTTCCTGAAGATCTCGTGGTACCACAAGGGCAAGGGACCCTCGACTCTGAGAAGGCTGTGGTCAGGGTAAGAACTACTACTTCAAAATCTCCAGCACCTAAATTCTTTGTATCTTCCTCTCTCTCAACATGTATTTTTATATTTATGTTAGTACCTACAACTCAAATACAAAACTCAGCTGGAGCCAAAAGAAAAGAAGAGAATCATCGAACAACGAAAGCACCAGACCACCTTCGAGTAGCTATTCAGGCTAAAAAAGATTGGACAATCACCTGGTGTGAGCAGTTCATGATATTGTTTAAGAGAACATTTAGAGAGAGATGCAGGGACTACTTTGATAAGCTAAGACTGGTTCAAGCGGTTGGAGTTGCAGTCTTGTTGGGTCTTCTTTGGTGGAAATGGAAGACTGACACTGAGGCTCAACTCAGAGATCAGGTAAATTTCAGTGACCCAGGGGTCATAAAATCGAACCAAATATATAAACATCCCAATATAAACTCTTCTGCAGGTCGGCTTAATGTTCTACATCTGCATTTTCTGGACATCTTCATCAATTTTTGGAGCCGTATACGTGTTTCCATTCGAAAAAAGTCTTCTTGGTCAAGGAAAGAAAAGCAGACATGTATAGACTAAGTGTATACTATGTGTGCAGCACTCTGTGTGACATGATGGCACATGTATTATATCCCACCTTTTTCATGTTGATTGTGTATTTCATGGCTGGCTTTATAAGAACAATTCCTTGCTTCTTCCTCACATTGTTTTCCGTATTATTGGTAGCTGTCACAAGCCAAGTAAGTCAAAATTAACAATTCCAACATGAAGTTAATTTAATTCTAGTTTGATGGTTGAATAAAACAGCTTCAATTGTTTTCTAATTAGGGGGCAGGAGAACTGTTTGGAGCTCTAGTTTTGAGTATTAGGAGGGCTGGGATGGTTGCCTCTCTGATACTAATGCTGTTTCTTCTCACTGGAGGCTATTATGTGCAGGTAATCTAATTGAATTTGACCCGAAATCACATTTTCTAGGACAATTTTTAACTTATGCAAATTTTCTTGCATTACAAGTAACCTTTTACATTAACATCAGAGTCTTTATATTACACTCACTCTTTCCATGTGACAACATGTTGTTTTGGTTTGCAGCATATACCGAAATTTATGCAGTGGTTTAAGTACTTGTCGTTTATGTACTACGGCTTTCGGCTTCTACTGAAAGTGCAGTATTCTGGTGATCAACTATATGAGTGTGAAAGCAAAGGAGGGTGTAGGTCTCTGCAGAGTTCACCTACATTTGACATGGTAGACTTGAATGGAGGCATGGAAGAAGTATGGATTTTGCTGGCCATGGCAATAGGTTACCGGATATGCGCCTACTTTTGCCTTCGGAGAAGAATTAGTATAAGCAATATGTGAATGTATAATTTCCATTTAGTATGGATACCTTTGAGAAATCAAAGCTCTACTATGTTTCCCAATTGCCGAGGTTCAAATCAAGAGAGGAACTTTGGTGTTGGGTTAAGGGATTGTTCTATGATTATCTCCACTTTTTTTCAACCAAGCTTTCAAGCAATGAAACTTTTAGCATGGCAGTGAAAATCAAAAGTAAATAACTGAGTAAGATTAAGGAATATCCGTACTCAGAAGCACAAGTTATATTTGGCCTGTTTCATTGATTTGTGAGATAGCCGGCCATTGTCTTGGAGTTGCCATTGCATATATCTGGGCAAATAAACTTTAAATCAGCACAAAAGTTTGACAAAATGAGACGATGTTGTTTGAAGTCTCCTTCTTCATTGATACAGAAATTAATTAATGATTAAGAAGATGATTTAACTCTGGAAACAGGTAATACATTACAAAATGAGCTTCTAAAAGATGATTGAAGAAAGAGTGCACGGGTGCCCCCTAATTTTACTCAACCTTGGATTTTATTATTGTTAATTTCTAACCCATTGGATTAAGATATAATTAGAGAAAGTTTTGGACAGGATTAAGTTTATTATCATAAAAGAAAAGTGAAAAAAGTGATGGAGCAATTTGGTCATTGTTCGACGAATATTTTATGAAAAAATCTTGTGATTCAATAATACAACAACTTTACTCTTTTCAGTATCTTGAAAGACAGGCCATCCACAAACTACAAAGCCAGAGGAACAGACACACCCTCATTCACGGTCAAAAGTCCACCCATTTCAGCCTTGCCTGCCCCACCCCACTTGGACTCTCTTCTCTTGGTTCTTATTCTCTCTCTCTCTCTCTCTCTCTCTCTCTCTGCTTCATCCACTCAACTGCCCGATTACCCATCTGACTCTCTCTTGTCTCTCAGTCTTCATTCCATCTGAACTCTGTTTTTCTGAGTTCAATTCAACACAGCAACAACAAAAATTCCAACCATTCCTTCCATATAAATTATAATAAGAAACTCTGTTTTCAGTGACAGTAAAGTCTTAGAGCTTCAAAGATTCACACTTCGATATAAAGCTCTCTCTCTCTTTCAAGATGGCTTTAGTGCCATACTCAGACCCAAGCTCTGAAGCAACCTCTGCAAGCCCTGCAGGCAGGACATGTTCCGATCAGCCTCAATTCGAAAATCATCAACCCCTGAGCCCCGGTTGCCTGAACCCCAGGCTCTGCAGAAGGACCTGTCAAAACCCATCGATCCAGATCACAAAACTACCCTCTCCGGCGATCCCCAGGTACGCTTAGCCCTCTACATAACCATGGCTCATGCTGGCCTTGCCTTTACAATTTTTATACTTTACGCTGTGGGCAAGCTCTTAGAGGAATACTTGAGACCAATTCAGTGGGCTGTGCTTTGTTCAATTCCTCTCAGAGGTATACAACAAACCTTTGTGGGATTTTGGTCTGAACCCTTAAGACTTGGCCTCACTGAGACTGTTTTGGCTGTCCCTGTGGCAATGTTTCGAGTTTTTGTTGGTACCCTGGTTGAAATTCGAGAAGTTTGTTTCCGGATTTTTCTCCGAAAGCCTAAATCTGAGTACAGAAGGAGGCATCAGAGTGAATTCTCCAAGTTATTAAGGTGGCTGGTATCGTTTTGGATACTTATACTTGCTTATGAGAGAATTGGTGGTGTTGGTTCTCTGGCAATTCTTGGATTAGGCTTTTTGTTTAGTGCCAAAGGTGTGGATTCGACAATGTCGACTGTATCCTCTTTGAGGTGTAGTAGCTTTCGTCGTAGCCCAATTAGCGCCTTTTTCACCCGAAGGATATTGATAAGGTTGAAAACCATTGTGGCAATTGGGTTGATTTTTGGTATGATTGTGGGATTTTTGGTTGGTGTCACATTCTTTTCATATAAGATTGGAGTTGAGAGTAAAGATGCAGTGATTTCATTGAAATTACATGTTGAAGAGAGCAATTACACGGAGAAGATTGGTATTAAGCAATGGATGGAGGAGATTGATGTGCCTGGAATGGTGGATAGGTACACTTCCAAATTGTATGAAACAGTGTCAGACCAGATAGATAGTTTGGCAATGCAGTATAATATGACAGAATTTGCGACTGGGATTAAGCATTTTGTAGTAAGACAGTCTGCCAATTCTTCAGAGCGTTCAACGGCATTAGCTAGCCCATCTCCGTACACAGAAAAACTTCTGAGTTTGAGAAATCGGATCAGTAAGAGGGAATGGGGACATATTTACACAGAGGTTGATGCAATTGTTAGGGAATTAGTAATTACCAGGGAGGATTTAGTTGAGAAGGCAAAAGGATTTGCAATTCGAGGAATGGATGTATCACAACGCATACTTGCTAGTAGTACATCTGTTCTTGGAGGTAGTGCAAAATTTATGTTCTCCATTGGTAGTTCCATTGTTTCTGGAGCAGCTGAGATTTTCAATTTTGTATCTCAGTTAATGGTATTCTTCTGGGTATTGTATTATCTGATCACATCTGAGTCTGGTGGAGTGACTGAACAAGTGATGAGTATGCTTCCAATTTCAAAGTCTGCGAGGGTTAGATGTGTTGAAGTTCTTGATAATGCTATATCTGGTGTTCTTTTGGCTACAGCTGAGATTGCAATTTTTCAGGGATGTCTCACATGGCTTTTATTAAGACTATACAAAATACATTTCTTGTACATGTCCACCGTTCTTGCAATCCTCAGCTCTCTGCTGCCAATCTTTCCATCATGGTTTGCAACTATTCCAGCAGCTCTTCAACTGGTACTGGAAGGGAGATATATAGTAGCCATCATCTTGTCCGTTATTCATCTCGTGCTTATGGATTATGGCGCATCTGAAATTCAGGAGGATATACCTGGTCATAGTGAATATCTTACAGGACTTAGCATCCTTGGTGGAATGACTTTGTTTCCATCTGCACTCGAGGTAAATACAATGTTGATGATAACT
This sequence comes from Prunus fruticosa, assembly GCA_018703695.1. Taxonomy (NCBI): domain Eukaryota; kingdom Viridiplantae; phylum Streptophyta; class Magnoliopsida; order Rosales; family Rosaceae; genus Prunus; species Prunus fruticosa. The sequence goes on from CM031922.1 coordinate 3,525,039, forward strand.
GTTTTACTTTGGAAAATAAGCCAATTTAAGAGTTGAACTAGTTTCAATTTTGCATCTTTTTAACTGGATTCTAGGAAGTCATCTCGTTCTACAATTCAAAAACTTAGTGAAGTGGGGGTGAGTGGTTTACTTCTTCCTAGTGAACTGACTAAAATAGGGGTAGGGATAACTAGAAGAGGATATAAGGTCATTTTGTCATCAGTGGAGGAGATTATGAAACAACAGTGTTGAAAACATTCTTCATTGCTTAGGGGAGGTTCACATAATATTGACAATCAGATATCTTAAGATTCATGCATTTGATCACATCACATAAACTTTGCATTCAACTTGGTCATCCTTGGTCATCACGATCTTAAGCTAATCTTCTTATTTCTCGTGTTGTTCTCAGGGTGCAATTATGGGTCCCCTCATAACTACGGTTGTGATTGCGCTTAAGGATTTGTACGTGGAATTTGTTCTGGATGAACCGAAGAATAAAGTTGAGTAGAGAGCATGCTGGTCTGATTTCCTCACCAGTTTCTATTTATTTGTTTGCAGCTTAATCTGAACTGCAAGCACATTATTCTTTGCCAGTCTGTTGTGAGTGCTTTCCTCCACTCACATGGTGTGTTAATTCATTGTATCTTAATATGAAACAGGCTGTTGTGAGTTCTTTTTGCATTTTTATTTTTTGTATAGTAAGATGAGTTCATTTATGGTATCTCTCTTCCTTATTCAATGTAAGATTAGATTGGTGGCTGTAATTTGTATCCTATCAATTGTTGGCAGTGAAATGAAAATTTGTAGTTTTTCTCCTTGTGTGTTACTCCAGTACCAAATTAGCTGTCAATAAGCAACTTTCTTGTTTTGTTGTTCACAAACCATACATTACGGCTTTGGTAATTCAAAATCTAAAGTCCATTAAAGTTAGCTATTATGCATTGCTTCAGTCGATCTGCAAATTGAGTGCAACAAAAAGCTCTGGATAATCACTTCGCTTTACCAGTACTTTCACTTTTTCCAAATGAAACCATGGATTTAGTTCTGGGTATTCATGCCCATGTTCATAGAACGAAGCATTCCTCCGATAACCTCAGTTCATCAAAGGAAGATGAAAACTCGTCGACTTTTATAATTTCACATCATAATCAGATATATTAGAAACATCCCCACCTCACCAATATTGTGGGCCACCAAAGACCAAGCTGCAACTTGTTTAAATATTCACCATTCACACAAACCGATCGCATCACCAAGTTCAACAAACAAACTATTCCTTCCAACTTCATAAAACAGGTAACATTCAATATCAAGATCCAGCTTACAAGCCTTACATCTTCAACACCCCCTTTCTTTTTCTTTCAGTACAAGCCAATTCGAATCAATCACAGTGCATTCAATTGCAACATTACAGTACATACAACTGTTAAAGACAAAGTTCATTTTGACTTTGTTGCTCGGGGGTCCCATCTCAAGACATAGATTGATTTATGACATTACTTCATGTATTTATGCAGGAATTTGCGGTGAAAGTCATTCCTGACAGTGTCATTGATGAAGCGCTTTGGAGTCTTGGTTTCACCACGGGCCTGATTTTTAAACACCACATCATCATCCCATCTGCGCCAAAAGATGCAGAAAGAACAGAGCTGTTAGAAAAAAAGACACAATAAAAGCTACTAAATTTTTTTTTAAAATTTGATCACAGAACTAGCCATGAGTAAAATCTTGACTAACCTTCTTTTCACACTAAAGGATGTGGCTGTTGCACCATTAAGCAATGGGTTCCCTCGGAGAAGCTCTGCTTCCTTGACTTTCAGCTCTTCCTCCCGCTCTTGTCGTTCCTGTGGAAGCATAAAAGTTACATTCCTTACAATCAGTGAGACCAAAGCAATTGATAATCTTACGATAAAGTGTCAAATCACTTCATAGATATCTCACCTTTCGTAGCTTCTCCTCTGCTTTTTCCTTCCTAATTTGTTCAAGCTCGGCCATCAGAGCTTCTTCATCATCATCATCATCATCTTCAGAACTATGATAAAAAGTAATTGTTCCAAATATATCAGCAAATCATGTGGTAATATCATTCCACCACAAAACACGGACTGAACTATACAAGAAAATGAAACATAACTACCAACAAATGAAAAGATTGTTGAAAGTCTTTAAGTAGCTATTTTTGAGCTGCAAATATTTTTATGAATTCAAATGAGAGTCGGGAACCAAGAAGTTCCATAAACACTCCCTCATAATAAAAACATCCTCAACTGTAAGCAGACAAGTTATGAGTGATTGTGATAAAACAAATTCTGCACAATGGTTCTTCAGTTTCGAAGTTGAGCAAACAAAGCCCAAAGTAACCATGAAAGAAGCTGGAAGACAGAAACATGTATCTACTTCACTACATACATGACTTATAAACAATGCCTCTTTCTTAAGTTTAGAAAACCATCAGGTAAGTTTCATCTATTCTCACATACCTTGCAACAAAAGTTGATAGAACTCTGATAATTCAACACAAAACTAGGCTAGCAATTCACTGGGGATTATTTATGCATTTTCATTCAAATATATATGCAATGAATACCAACCTTTCATCATCACTTTTGACTTCCACATCAGAATCATCAGCATCTACATTACGTGGCACAATTTCAGTGTCCCTTCTGCCCCCTATTACCATAAAGATATTATGCAGTTAGTAAAGCAAGCAATTACTTAAATGAACTTTCTACCTTAAAATGTGAAATGTAAGAGCTAGAATATACACCTTCCAACAACAGCTGGCTTCCTCTCCTGCGATCTCTGTCATCTACACAATGCACATACCAATTAGAAACAATGAAAAAAGAATATCACATCACTGTATAATCAAGAAATTGACAAATAAAGAAACCCACTCCCCACCCCCCAACCCCCACAAAGGCACTTAAAAAAAGGTGAGGAAGATATCGTACAACTATAAGATTTATCCTTTGATGAATAATGCTTCCTCTCACGCTCTTCCAGCTCCTCTCGGAGGTTCTTCTTCTGCAACTCGTCCTGGGTGTCTTGCCCCTCCTTTCTGTTAGATACACATAACACACCAACAAAGACAAAGTTTAAAATTAGCATCCAAGGAAAACCAGCAACAAAGACCAGAAATATTGAACGGAAGAGTGGAAATTTAGAATTCGATGTGACGCACTCCAAACTAGTTAACAAAAATCAATATCTGTAACAATGACAAGGACCAACCTGGGTTTTAGAGTTGTATGGGCTGCCATGTCCCTTGATGAGTATTTCTGAGAAGGGCCAAAAATCCGAGTACCACCTTGTTCATTACCACCTTTTGCAGGTGCCCATGTGGGTCCAGCCGCCGTCGTCATGTCTTCAAATTATATTCACAAAACCTGTCAACCAAACAATAAACTTAAAATTCACAAACCATCCACAAGCCTACACCAATAATCACATATGTACAATGCTCATAAAATACATCTGAGTGCAAATAGCACAAAAATAAAACAAATACATACACACAAATGTGTGTGAGGGAGAGAGTCCTGAAATTCAAGGTTATTTTCAATCATTGAGTTATCCTTAAGATTTTTTTTCTTTTATTTTTATACAAAACAGACACTAATTTGACAATGGCGTTCTTTTTCCTGGTGGTGGCACGAAAGTTACGGATTTAAAGATTAGAAGAAGCCGATGATGAGGAAGGCCTTCACCAAAAAAGAAAGAGGGGTTGATGCAAGCAGAACAAAAATTCTAACAAAATATCCAAGAGAAATCAAACTCAATTTCTATTTCGAGTTAATGCAACTTGAAATTTCAGCTTCTTTTCGTTTCCATGCTTTTCTCAGCAAACAAGCAACGAAATCCACGAAAAATTAGAGAAAGGAAACAGATGATTAACCGCCGGAGGCTGAAAACAATCTTTTCCCAATTCTTCGAAGAAAATTATAGATTTTTCCCAGGTTTTCTTCAGCCCCAAACGTAACCCTAGAACTTTTGGCATTTATTTATTTGCAGAGAGAAATACTAAAGCACAAAAACTGGCACCAACATCATTTGAACACATACGAAAAGAATTGATCCTGAGTTTAGGGTTTTTACCTTCTTGAATTTGCTCTTCGATTTGATCCGAGCAGAGAGAAACGTTAGCAATTTGTACTTTGGTTTTTTTTTCGTGCTGGAAAGCAATTTGTACTTCGTTCATATATAAGAAAGTATAACTTTTCCTAAAAAAAAAAAAAAGAAAGCATGACGACGGTGAAAGTATCCGGGTCGGTTCGGATACAAAATTATCCTCATCTTGCTTTGGTTCTGTTTGGGTACATGGTTGGCCCATTGGGCTTATGAGCTCTAGCTGCCACAAGCCTAAAAAAGGAAAAAAATTGTCACAATTCGAGTAATTATAATATAGTAATGAAATATGATCACACGTTGTATAACCCGTCCACATGTATTGATACTAAATCCTAAAATTGTCCACTCATATTATAATGTGTACAGGTTACACACGGATCCGTATTTTGTTTTTTCGGTAAATCGCATATCCGTATTCTAGTAGCATACAAACTTCACGTCATTACTCTTAACACATCACAATCATACTCTTTCACAAATAATGAGAAAACCAAAAAGGTTGTACAAGAACGAAAAAGATGCACAAACAAGAGTCATTTGATTCATCTAAACTCAAACTCTTACAAAAGGGACCAATATAAAGCCTAATCACTTGAAGATCCATCGTCATCATTTTCATGCTCTGTCACAACTTTCTCTATAAACCTCTTGCGAACTCCGTCGATCACAGCTTTCCTTGACCGATCATTTCCGCTCTGGCCATCATTGAGCACAGGATCTGATTGGCAGAGGACTAATGCCACACCTGATACTCAGGAGTGCACAGAAAAATATTCATAAAAAAGAGTTTAAGAAATTTCATAGAATACTGGCTCACATCAAGGGCCAAGTATCATACTAATCATGCGTATCCAAATTCAGGAAAAGACATGTATAAATGGTCCAAAATGATCTCATAATGCAGCAAAACGCCACAACCAGTATTGAAGTTTATGGTCAAAAAAATTTGTGTTCAAATAATATACATAACGTTAATTCACTTGAGTTGCAAAGCTTAAGAATTTCAATTCATTTTCCCATTTGATAATCCCACAGAAGCTGGAATATCTCTCCATCTGTGAAAATGAAAGCAAAATGAAACATGAAGCTCAAAAGAACCCAATTAAATTCAAAGTGAAAATACCTTCAGGTGTGCATCTCCTGCCAAAGCTCTGCAAGCCCACGTAATTTGCTTTGACAGCACCATTGTTGTACACCAAAACAGTGGGAACATTACGATCTGGGTAATTTGGGATGCAGTCGGTTGATATTATTTTGACAAATTTGGTAGCTGGGTATTTCGTAGCCAAATCTTCCAAGCACTGCATCAACACTCCACATTCTGCAATTCCTTCTTTGTAGAGAACCACAACAACCCAAACATCAGCTGGAGCTTGCAAACCTCCCGCACGAAATCTGATCCTGAAATCGGCACAACTGATCCAAACCTCGCAACCTTAGCTGCTTCTCTCAACTCAGCCAGCCTCTTCTTCCTAATCCAACACCAACCCAATTTTCACATTTACATTTTCAATATGAAGTAAGCAAGACAGTAATTAGGACAATAATGAACAATTAGGGACCTGTAATCTTCAAGGAAGCGATCGTCGTCGAGTTCGGGATTGTCTTCCAGGTCTTCCAGGTCCTGTTCGGTCTTTTCATCGATCCAGGACTTGTCCTTTGGAAGAGAGGCTTCGTCCTCGGCTGGAGTGAAAGGTGCTGGCTTGAACGCCGGTGGCTTTGCTGGTAGGTTCCCTAGCTTTCTCTGTATGTCGTCCCATTGCGTCGATGCTCCTTCCACGTCCTTGTACACAAAGTGATAGTCCGCCATTCTCTCTCAATCTTTTCTCTCTCTGGAACTTCCCTTCTCCTTTGTTAAGTTCGTTTTCAGTTACTTGGCCTAGATTTATGTACTGTGGTTGATGCAAGCAGAAGAAAGATTTCAACAAAACATCCATCAGAAATCAGACTCAATTTAGTGTTAATGCAACCTAAATTAATCACCGGATGCTGAAAACAAAACTAGCTCAAATTTCCTAATTCTTCGAAGAAATTTTAACTTTCTCTCAAGTTTTTCTCAGCATCGAAACGTACATCTAAAATTTTTGGGATTTATTCGCAGAAAGAAGTACTAGAGTAAAAGGAAAAAATAGCGCGAACAAACAATTGAATCCACACGTAAATAATTCATCCGGAGTTTGCGTTGATGAAATTTAGGGTTTTTACCTTGTTCAATTTCGTTCTTCGATTTGATTCGACCAGAGAGTGAAGCCAGCAATTTGCATTTCTTTTGGGTTCTGTCAAGCACTTTTCCTGTATGAGAAAGAAAGAAAGATGTGAAAATTCCGGGCCGGTTTGGGATATAAATTATCCTTCCTCTTCGCTTTGGTTCTGTTTGGGTACAAAGTCGGCCCATTGGGCTTATGAACTCTAGCTGCCGCCAGTTTATCCTCTTCTTTATTTTTTCTTTTTGCTAATCTTTTCTATTTTCCCTTCGTCTCACACCACCCGTACTTAAAAATTGTAGGCGTTTGGTTTGCAAGCAAATTAATTTAGAAAATAATTTAATTTCCTATGTTTGGTGACATAAGAGATTAATGGCATGTTTACTAATCCGGAATTGAATTAGGGGGAATTGAATTGAGGATGAATTGAATTGAGGAGGAGTTGGATTGATGAGGAGTTGGATTGAGGAGAATTAGATTCCGGATTCCTAATGAAGTTGTTTACTAAACCATATGGATTGAGGGGAGTTAGATTCCGAATTCCTATTGAAGTTGTTTACTAAATCATATGGAATTGGGGTAGGAGTGGTATTAATTACTAAAATGTCCACATTTTTTTGTTAAAGTAGATGACATATTTGGAATTTTGAAAATTGTGTGAGGATATAATTGGTAAAAAAGATGAATTCCTAATGGGTGAATTCTCTAGGAATTAGAATACCACCTCTAATTCTCGGAATTGAATTCCTCCAAAATAGGAATTCAATTCCTAATTTTTGTGTGGGCCCCGCTTACTTTTCAATTCCTTGATGTGAAGTAAAAGGAATTCTCCATAGGCGGAATTCAATTTCCTAATGAGAATTCTAATTCCTGATTAGTAAACATGTCATAAATGAAACCCTCCAACCCACTTGAATTTCATTTTTCTTTTGCATAGGTAATAAAAAAAAAAGAGCATTAAATATGTTTTTATGATTACCCTAATATGGTTTTTTTAATCCAAACGATATTTTACTTTAATATAATATAAACTACAAGGAAGAAGATTCAAACTTGGGTGAAGAACACATCTACTCTAGCTAACTTGGCTAAGCCCTTATCTGCGCGCCCCAATATGTTTTTGTATAATTAAAAAAAATTATATTTTCAACTCCTACAGAAATCAAACATAAACAGCTTCCTCAACGTTACCAAACATGAGGAGGGAGTCTCCATTTTCTCATCCATTTGGAAAATAAATGAGTAAATTTCTTTCAGCGATCCAAATGCAGCCGTAGAACACATAAGTTTAAATATGAACCAAAAAAAAAAACGAAAAGATTCATATCTCCATTTTTTTAATAAACAATTCATATCCCCATTTCTCTCTTCAAAGGGGGAAAAAACAAATTAACGAACGGCTTCACATTTTGACAGTTCACACATTATTACTGCGAGAGGCGGTCATGACTCATGACACACGAGTCCTGCAGAACGCAGAATATTGATACAATTTGTTACAAGCAGACGTAGAGAATACTGCATAATGCGGCATAACCCAACGAAAACATACAGACAGATCACAGATGATTTACAGTATCCAAACTACAACACACAGAAGTTACCTAGGAAAAATTCAACAAGAACTATCCCAAGATTATTCACTTCGGAAAATCTGATCATATACAAAACATCACAGGTTCCTCCTATACATGCAGACTATCCTAAAACTGCTTCATCTTTGCAGCAAAAAAGTGGTAGAAAAACTATGCATCACAGTTTAGATATCGACCCTTGGACTAGCTTTTTCGGGTCAGAAGAGAGATGATCAAACAGCACTCAAGCAGTTCTCCCATGTCCCATACTTTGAGCTAAAACTGCCTCCACCACTCTGCTGCGCATGCTCGGAAATAACTGCATACGCACAAACATCCCAGGTCCTTGCTATCTCCCCAAGGGACATGGGTTGTGAAATACTACGTAGAGATATGCTAAACCTTGACTTTGCCCTCACAGAAAGATCTTCATACTCCTTACTGCCAAAGCGGAACAGTAAAGTCAAATTTATGCTTAAAAGAAAACCTTTTGAATTTAACACATGAAAGCAAAATGAGTACATAAACTCAAAAGAGAACTGAAAATAAATAAAGAGATTCTTTGTTTGACCATTACAGCGCCACATACTGTCACCGACACAAACTGAGGAATAGATTCTTTGTTTGATCATTACGGCATGTTACGTTTGAAATAGGATTTCACCAGAATGGGGGTAAATAAGAAAGGACATAAACCCATATGGCTGAGAATTCTCAATAAGAAATGCTACATCTCTTAGTTTATGTAACAGCAGCAGCAGCAGAAGAATGTAAAGGCAGAGTGCCTATCCTCACCTGACTTCAACTGGAAACTTGTCCAAGAGTATTGGAGAGCAGTTGGGATAATTGCTGGGAACAAGCAGTCTTAATGGCTGAATTGGTGACTGCACCATATTAAAGGCAGGTAAATACGAAATATAAATATCTTAAAGACAGGTAAGAAGTCATTGCATTAACGTTTGAGAGCCCACCATCTGTGCTGAAGCATACTGCAATTTCAAGTTCGGACAGAAAGCCACAGCATCAAAAAAGCACTTGAAAATGGTTCCTTTACCCCCATCAGCAGCAGATGCACTAGGGTCATCATCTTCATCACTGATATCAACAACTGTGTTGATCAAACGCTGCCTTATTTCTCTTATTTCTTCCAAAAGAGCATGATTAGCCTGCAAGATAAACCACAAAATTATGTCCAATGAAGAAGCAGGAATAAGCCTTTTGACCAGAAATTGAAATACTTTGAGACGGGGAACTGATTAAACAAATAACATTGAGTTAAGACCAGCAATAAACGATATGTGTTCAGGTTGGTTCAGAAATTTCTTGGTCCAGTAACGAATCTCTCATTATGCCCTCAAATGCCCTCAAATGCACTTTTTTATTTTTTCCCAAACACAAACAATCACTTCATTCAACAAAACTTTCTTTTTTCCTCTAATATAAAAGCAATGTAACTTCTTTACAGTGGACTCACACAGAGGCAAGTGCCTCACTCAGAATGTGCCAAAGCACTCCAGGCACACAAGAAGCATATGCATATAGGTGTGCAGGAAAGCAACCAGCTTTGCAGTCTTGCTGGAAATTTCATTTCATGATGTAATATCCCTTTTTAATATTTTAAGTGTGCCCAATCAAAGATTTTACAACTGCAACAGCTGTCATTTCTAGAAGCATATACCAAAAAAAGGATTAATACCTCAATCCTAGGCCTCTTGATACGATATGTTGCAGTTGACTCCAGGTCAGATGTCTCTGAACTAGCCAACTGCCTGAAACTATCATTGCCAGCTGATGGCACAACATTTAAGGGCACGGCACTAGTGAAGCGCCTCATTTTCCTAGACCCATTTGTTCCATCACGAGTCAGAACATTCCTTCCTTGCAGACAACACTTTGTCATGGTAATCAAATCCTCACCACTAGATCCCTTTCCTGGTGCTGACCCTGCTATCCTATCACTCATACTCACTACTGAGCCAATGTCACTGACTGAGGCACTCAATGCATTTGAAGACATCGATTTCACCTGAAAGTTCAAATTACATAAATTTTATGTCAAACACAGTTGAAGGAATTTGAGGAAAACAAGAACTTAGAAAGTACTTACTGATAAAACATTTCAAGCACTCCGGAGAGAGAGAGAGAGAGAGAGAGAGAGAGAGAGAGAGAGAGAGAGAGAGAGATGTAAACGAATCAGCTTTACTAACCGCTTTAATCAACCGTTCAAGAGGCTGCTTGGTAACATTTGACTTGCCAGAAATAGTTGACAAAGCATTAACATGAGTACTGTCTGGTACACTAAATTCAGCAAGCAAAGGAGAGGCTGATATCCCAGGGGTGCCAATGGCAAGGGACTGGATCTGTAATCCGACACCAGTTGCTTGTAGATGCCCAATCTTCTCAGCATTTGAGAGTGAGGAGGGTTTCACAGAATCCCCTGGCATGGAGGATGGAGCCATCGGAGTTGAAGGAGATGGGATGACAAATGGGGAACTAGAGGTTCCAGCTTTTGTGTGAGCCAGTAGATTCTGCTGGTCATTTTGGGGTGAAGAATGTTGCGAAATTTTAGGGGATGCAGCCTGAAGGAATTGAACTCCAGTAGGTGGAATGTTATTCTGAATGTTCTGTGATAAGAGTTGTTGGTGTGATTGAGATTGATTAGCTGGCAATGGCATAGAGAGTGATAGCCCTTGATTGGGGACTTGGGGTTGAATACCAAAACACCCTACTCAAGTAAAATAGAAAGAATAAACACCAAATAAATAAACAAATGTGAAACCAGGCATACGATAAATTCCATTTATTCTCATCAATTGATCCCTTGCCTTAAAAACTAAAGTAAAAATTATATAGCAACCAGATTCCAGTCTTGAATTTTCACCATACGAGCCTGTATGTGTGTGTGTGTGTGTGTGTGTGTGTGTGTGTCAACAATGAATCTTCTCAGGTAAGAAATATGGGAATAAGGAGACTAAAGAACTTCTCTAGAATTCACCTGTCAAGAAAAAAGCTATGCTTACAATACAAAAACAACTATTACTTAATTTGTAGTGCATTGCTTGGAGAGAGGTTAAATTTTTTTGGAGGAAAGAAACGGGGAGAAGTTCTGGGAAGATGTGCTTTTTTGGCAGTTTTTTGGGTAGTGTGGGTGGAAAGGAATAGGAGAGTTTTTGATAATGTCAAGGGTGATTAGATAGATCAGTTATGGAATCGGATTCGGTTTTGGGCTTCCTTGTGGGCATCTACTTCATCAGAGTTTAGGAAGTTCACCCTTTATTTTATCTATTTGGATTGAAAGCAGTAGTATCGTATATATATATTTATTTCAAGTAAAATGTGGTTGAGGTGTCTTAGTTAAAATTTTGGTTGTTGTACTTTTGTTCACTTCTAATTACATATTGGTTTTTTTAATAAAATTGTTGTTATGCAGGCCGGGAGAAGAAAGGGGTAGTTGACAGTGTGCAGCTGAAATTTGTACAGGTGCATGAAATAATAACATAGTTTTCATAATTGTTTTTACCTGGATCAGGGGGCCTGTTGATATTACCAGCAGAGTTCATTGGTGAAGAATTTTCTATTGCATTCTGAGATCTGGTCTCCAGTGAGTATATCTTCAGAGCAATTTTCTCAAAATAATCCGACTGTACAAGGCAATCCATGCTAAACTTAGAATAAATTGTTATCCAAAATGTAAAGAAAGTTGAAACACAGACAATATCTATTTAAGAAACTGCATGTGTAATAGAATAGGTACATATCTAAGTACGCTTGCATGTCTTGTACCATGAAAAATTAGGACCAAGAGTTACGGAAGTACCTCGCTTGTGGCAGCAGTATAAATCATTTCCTCAAACCTTACAGAAATTTTCTTGAGCTCCGGTGAGCTCTCTTGACCAGAGCAGGGGAAATGCCTCTTCAATGTATCCATTCTTTACATGCAATACATTTAAAATAAGTTACTGACAACCAAGGCATGGAGGTAGTGTTCATAACCACAAAAGTGAATTCATCAGGATAAATAATTTAATCCAATTAGCTTTTTCTTAAGATCTTTTTTTTTTTTTTTTGTCAACGGGACTAGTGATCTCAGGTTCGAACCCATGGCACCTTGGTTGTGTGTGTGAAAAACCCCTTCTCCTATAGTTTAGACTATTGCTCGTACTAAAATAAAAATAAAACGCTTACATCATGTTGACAATTCTTTGCCTTGACTCTAGCTGCAGTCGACTCCCCCAATTGCCTGCATCCATGGAGGGCTCTCTAACTTGAGGAGGCCTCCAATTATTGGTAGCCATCAAAATCCAAGGAACCCAACAAACTGTCAATAAAAAAAAATGCCACAAAATTTAGAAACTTCAATGAAAACGTACGAAAGGGGTACAAAATTTGTACAAATCTACATAAATTTGAACGATGATACACTTTTGTGTCAGAAAATGCATCCATCTAAGCTGGTTTTAAACATGATTTTGTCATGAAAATCTCCAATATACAATCCCTAAATTCACATATGCAAAACCAAAACTTAAGATTCACATACAATCGAAAACCCAATACAATTTACGCCAATCAGAGGGAAAAAAAATTACCGTTTTCTTTGAAAAGTCTCCGGAGCTTGAAGTGAACAATACGGACGTGAAAAAGAAATATTGCCCAATTAGGAAAATAGGGCTATAGGAGAAACAAAGGAGGTCATCAGGCTCAAAGACTCAAATTGGAGAACCTTGAATGAAACTCGTTATGTTTATGGTGTTTTTTCGCTTGTGCCAATTGGTTTTTTACTTAAGACTTAAGAAAGAGTATCCAAATTTATTTATTTAAAATAAATAAATAAAAAAGAGAGAGAGAAGTTGTGTGCGACGAAAAAAGGATCATGTTCTTATTTTGGTTTTAATTTTTAATTTTTAATATGAGAAAATGTTAATTTATTATATCATCGAAAAAGTTTCAATTTTTGATATTCTGAATGTTTTATCATTTGATGCCTTTTGCTTTATACTATTAGGCCATTATCCAAGTCTCTATTGTCCCTTTTTTATTTTTTACTTTTCTTACTTGTTGTAACAAAAATGCAAGATGGTGATTTTATAATCTCTTCGCCAACCAGAACAACAATTTCAAACAAGATTTATGTGTATAGCAGTAAGAGAGGTGGTAGTATTCTTCATGTAAAGTGTTGTTTGAAAAGTGAAGTAATTACTAAGAACACTCAAACTTAGCATGCAATTTTGTACGACAAATGTATGCAAGTAACAGAATTTAATAGCACTTGAGAGAAAGAGGATCATCAAAGGCAAACATTCCCAAAAAAAAAAAAAAAAAAAAGAAAAAGAACTCTTAGATTGATTTATTGTGAAATTTATCTCTCTTTAATATCAAAATAGGAAATGTTGAAACTAGCAAAGTAATATTTATAAAGTATAAACTAATACAACATAGTGTCCTTTTTTTTCTTAATTTATTTTTATTAAATAGTATAGCCGAGCAGCTATACTACCGTTCTTTAAAATAAATAAAAAAGTATAGCATTGTGACTATACTAGTTTTGACATGTGGGCGCTTAGGCACTAGAGTCCACGTATTTTTTTTTCTTTAATAAATAGTATAGCCGTGCGACTATACTTTTTTCTAACACGTTGGTGCCTAATTGCTAGGCGGGTTTTTTATTATTTTAAATAAATAGGATAGCCGCGCGGCTATACTCGGTTCCTTTCTTTTATTTTAAACCAATCGTATAGCCGACCGGCTTTACTCAGCACTTTTAAAATATTTTTTAAAATAGCCGAGCGGCTATATATATATATGCTGGGATCTTTTTTTCTTTTAAATTTTTTTCCCAATTTTCTTTTATCGATAAAAGTAGTTTAGAGCATTATCCATTACTATTAGGCCATTACCCGACTATCTATTGTACCATTTTAATTTTTTACATTTCTTACTTGTTGTAACAAAAATCCAAGATGGTGATTTTGCAATCTCTTTGACAAGTAGAACAACAATTTCAAACAAACATTTATGGTATAGCAGTAAGAGAGATGGTAGTATTTTTCATGTAAAGTGTTGTTTGAAAAATGAAGCAATTACCAAAAACACTCCAACTCAACATGCAATTCTTTACGATAAAAAAACGTGTAGAGTAACCAAATTTAGTAGCATTCGAGAGAACGAGGTCAATCAAAGGCAAACATTCCCACACCAAAAATAAAATAAAATTGAACTCTCATATTGATTTAGTATAAAATTTATGTCTCTTCAATATCAAATTAGGAAATATTGAAACTAGTAAAGTAATATCTATAAAGTATAAATTAATGCAACAAAGTGGCTCTTTTTTATTTTTTTAATTAAATAGTATAGCCGCAAGGCGATACCTTTTAAATATAATGTATTCAACGAGTATAGCCACCCGACTATACTACGGTTTTGTTTTTAAAATAGTATAGCCGATTGGCTAGACTGTTTTTGACATGTGGGCACCTATTCGCTAGGGCGGTCCTTGTTTTGTTTTGTTTTTTATAAATAGTTTAGCCCCGTGGCTATACTCGGTTTTAAAAATATTTTTAGAAAATTAGTATAGCCGCACAGCTATAATGTTTCTAACATGTGGGCATTTAATCGCTAGGTGGTCCTTTTTTTACGTCAATAGTATAGCCGCGCAGTTATACACGGTGTTTTTTCATTTTTTTTAAAATAGGATAGCCGCGTGGCTTTCCTCGGCACTTAAATTTTTTTTTTTTAATAAATAGTATAGTTATATAGCTTAAATGTAAAAATGGTCTCTCTGTTTTTATTTTAGTACATGTGTTTTTCATTGTTAAATTTGATCCATGTGTTTACCTGTTTAGTACCGATAGCCAATGTGGTCAAATTCGTTAAATTTCTGTTAAAAAGTTTTTAAAAACTTCTGAAGAAACTGTGAAGGGATTGGCGATGGAGCGTCTTTTTCATCCTTTGTTATGTTTTAATGAAGTCTTAATATTTTTAAGTTAATTCAATTTTTTTTTATAATTAATTTCAAAATGTTTTTAGGATCTTTAAAAGAAAAAAAAACGTTAATAATATAATTTAGTGGTAAAATAACGGATTGGACCAAATTGGCCAAATTAAAAATACATGGACTAAATTGGCCACCACGATAAAACACAAGGACCATTTTAACATTTAAGTTTATATATATATGCTGGGATCCTTTTTTTCTTTTAAATTTTTTTCCCCGATTTTCTTTTATCAATAAGAGTAGTTCAAAGCATTATCCATTATCCACAATGGTCTCCCTAAACCACCTACTTAGACAAATTTTAGGGAGGAATTGAAAAAATACAACTGCAACCATGCTCCCTATTTACCTCCTAAAATAAGGAGACCTATAGGAGCTACTAAATCTAAGAGGAGAGAGAAAGGACTGCTAGTGGCTTCCTATAATTTAATGATGCTTTGTTTTATGCATATTTTTAACTTTTAATTAATGCAAACTGTTTTTTTATATTATTTTGTATAGAGATGGATCAATTATATTGAATTAAAAAATAATTCTAGTATTTATGACTAAACTAAGGAGTATGATTGGAGTTTAAATTTTATAGAGAACTCCTAAAGTAACTTTGGTGTATTTTTAACTAAATTTTAACTAAAAAATAGTGACCATGATTGTAAATGTTCTTAAACATAAACATACTTCCATTTAGAGAACCTGTGCAACTGACATTGCATTGCATCTCTTTGCTGATTCAAATAGAAGAGGTGTCCAAATTTTGTTATCAAGTGCTACACGGACTCCAAAACATCCTCTGCCCACCCAGCACATATGTACCTGGCCCCAAACCCGGCCCAAACCTGGACAGATCGGATAGAGTCCACCCGATCTGACCACAAGAAGGTCCTCACTCAGATGAAATTCTTCATATTTCTCCAGGGATATCCACCTTACAGAACCACCAGGGGAAGGGGATGGGAATATTGATACAATTTGTCACAAACAGACAGCAGCCTACTGCATATAATGGGGCATTTTCAACCCAACGAAACATACAGACAGATCACAGATGATTTACAGTATCCAAACTACAACACACATATGTTACCTAGGATAAATCCAACAAGAACAACCCCAACATTATTCACTTCGGAAAATCTGGCCATATACAAAACATCACAAGTTCCTCCTATACATGCCTTACCTATAGACTATCCAAAAACTGCTTCATCATTGCAGCAAAACAGCAGTAGATAAATTATGCATCACGGTTATCATAACAACCCTTGGAATAGCTTTTTTCAGGTCCGAAGAAAGATTATCAAGCAGCACTCAAGCAGTTCTCCCATGTCCCATACTTTGAGCTGAAACTGCCTCCACCACTTTTCTGCGCATGCTCGGAAATAACTGCACGTGCACAAATATCCCAAGTCCTTGCTATCTCCCCAAGGGACATGGGTTGTGAAATGCTTCGTAGAGAGATGCTAAACTTTGACTTTGCCTTTACAGAAAGATCTTCATACTCCTTACTGTCAAAGCAAAACATTAAAGTCAAATTTATGCTGAGAATTCTCAGTAAGAAATGCCACATCTCTTAGTTTATGTAACAGCAGCAGCAGTACGTAAAGTCGGATTGCTTATTTCCTCACCTGACTTCAACTGGAAACTTGTCCAAGAGTATTGGAGAGCAGTTGGGATAATTCATGGGAACAAGCAGTCTTAATGGCTGAATTGGTGACTGCACCATATTAAAGACAAGTAAATACAAGAAATATCAATATTATGAACACAGGTAACAAGTCATTAAATTCACGTTTGAGAGCCCACCATTTGTGCTGACGCGTACTGCGATTTCAAGTTTGGACTGAGAGCCACAGCATCAAACGAGCACTTGACAATGGTTCCCTCACCCCCTTCAGCAGCGGCTGCACTAGGATCAACATCTTCATCACTGATATCAACAACTGTGTCGATAAGCCGTCGATTTATTTCTCTTATTTCTTCCAAAAGAGCATGATTAGCCTGCAAGATAAGCCACATAATTAATTATGTCCACTGAAGAAGCAGGATTAAGGTTGGTTCCGCAATTTCCTGATCCAATAATGAATCTCTCCCCACAGAGGAAAAAAAGAAGAGAACATTATCCCTCAAATGTCCCCTTTTTTTTTTCTTTTTTTTTCTTAAGCACAATAACTTTATTCCCAAAAAAATGTTTTTTTTTCTATAATCTAACAACAATGCAGCACCTTAAACAGTGGACTCACAGTTAACATCTACCGCCCATCTTTATAATATAAAAATATAATGAAAGTATTCCAAAGAGGCAAATGCCTCATCTCAAAATGTGCGATGGCAGGCAACTAGTTTTCATTGCTAATTAGTATATACCACAACAAAAGTTTAATACCTCAATCCTTGGCCTCTTGATACGAGATGTTGCAGTTGACTCCAGATCAGATGTCTCTGAACTGGTCAACTGCTTAAAACTATCATTCATGCTGCCAGCTGACGACACAACATTTAAGGGCACGGCACTAGTGTAGCGCCTCATTTTCCTAGTCCCATTTGTTCCATCATGAGTCATAACATTTCTTGCTTGCAGACGACACTTTGTCATGGCAACCAAATCCTCACCAACTGCAGCTCTAGATCCATTACCTGGTGCTGACCCTGCTATCCTATCAATCATACTGACTACGGAGCCAATGTCACTGACAGAGGCACTTAATGCATTTGGTGACATCGATTTCACCTGAAAGATACAATTACAGAAATTTTATCCAACCGAGGGGATTTGATGAAAACAAGAACTTAGAACGTATGTTCTGAAACATCATTTTAACCACTCCGAGAGAATCAGCTTTACTAACCGCTTTAATTAAGCGTTCAAGAGGCTGCTCTGTAATACTCGACTTGCCAGAAATAGTTGACAAAGCATTAACATGAGTATCTGGTACGCTAAATTCAGCAAGCAAAGGAGAGGCTGATATTCCAGGGGTGCCAATGGCAAGGGACTGGACCTGCGTTCCGACACCAGTTGTTTGTTGATGTCCGACATTCCCAGCATTTGAGAGTGAGGAAGGTTTCTCAGAATCCCCTGGCATAGGGGACGGGGCCATGGGAGTTGATGGAGAAGGGATGACAAAAGGTGAACTAGCAGTTTGCAATGGGGTTCCAGCTTTTGGGTGAGTCAGTAAATTTTGCTGGTCAACTTGGGGAGAGGAATGCTGCGAAATTTGTGGAGATGCAGCCTGAAGGAGTTGGTTTGTAGGAAATGGAGATCCTGATTTCAACTGCGGATGAGGATAAGCACGCTGGCCTGCAGAGAGATGTTGCTGAAAAACCCCTGGCTTTACACCCATCCCCTGTCTCATCTTCAAGTCATTTACATCATTCATTTGATGAAGCTGTGGCATTTGCTGTTGGTGCGCCTGCAACTGTGCTGGAAGCTGCTGTTTTGCTTGCAGTTGTAACTGCTGCTGCTGCTGCTGCTGCTGCTGCTGCTGCTGCTGCTGCTGCTGCTGTTGATGTTGCATTAACTGCTGCTTCTGCATCAATTGCTGCTGCATCTGTCGATGTTGAAATTGTTGCTTGAGTTGATTCTGAAACATTTGATGTTCCTGCTGTTGTTTCAAATGCTGGTGTTGAAGCATACCAGAATTTGGCTGAATGGAATTCATGTTTGCCTGTAGCATATTAACCCCACTCTGTGATGACAAGGCATTCATATTTGCTTGTTGGGGAGCACTGACTGGAGTTTGTTGGTTACTTCCCACAGGAACCTGCTGCAATGAGTTCAGTGCATTTCCTTGTCCTGAATCCATGTTGGAACTAGGTGGCAATGAATTCATCATGTTCTGCTGTGCTGTTGAAACCCCAGATAAAGCCGACATAGAACTTTGCTGCAAGCTCGTCATATTGCTCTGCTGCATTGTGGCCACAGAACCTTGCAAGTTCATTGATTGCAACTGTGGGTTCATTTGATTTTCATGAGATTGCACTTGAGTAATTTGAGATTGTGACTGCTGCATGGAGTGCATATGGGGTGGGGGGAGCTGCCCCTGCTGCAGAGAAGAAACTGGCTTCCTAGGTCTATTTGTATTAATAAAATTTACTATCTGCTTTTCGTATAAAAGCAACTTGTCCTTCAAACCAGGTGAAATGCTATTTTTGGAAATCTGTAAGACTGATATGAGGCGCTCTAACATGGTTCTGAACATTTTCAGTTTGTCAAGCTGCTCTGATTTTGGTTGTTGTGGAAGAGAATCATGCTGGTAAACAGAGATATATGATGAGTAAGCAAAAAAACAACCAATATTAGAAGTAACAAGATTTTGTAGCAAATAATATTATTGGCTTTGTAACTGAAAAAGGAAAAATATTATTGGCATTGTTGGTGGGGTAACAGTCCCATGTAGACAGTATACATGGCTGGAATAAGTAAAAGGTAGATCCAGTTGGAGGGATCTATCATCGACCATCAACACAATATCCTTGAAGAGAAAGGCTGCTCAATGGTAAACGTTGAGCAACAAATAGTATAGGGAAAATAAATGAAGTGATTACAAACCTGCTGAAGTTTAGTAGCAATTTTCTGATACATTTCACTTAGTTCGGGTAAGTACATCTCCTTCATGCCTTTGATCTGCAAAAATCGAGTAAGAAAGGCAAAGATGATTAGAAAGGACTTTGTTGTAGCTACATGCTGCAGATACCATAATATCACCAGATTTCCTTGTTTTGTAGTAGCTCATGCATCTATAAGTTTTCCTGTCCAATGTTACAAAATACAGTGCCAACGGAAAAGAGCTCATGCATGCAACAATGAATTTGGAAAGTATGACTTCATGCATGCTTGTACATAAGGTATGGACAGTTCAGATAGAGCCTGAATACGATCCCTACCAAGACAGCCAAACCTACCCTTACTTCCTTTTAAAAAATATAGTAATATGTGAATGTAATCTTCTTTCTACAGAAAATAACAGAAAATTTGATTTTCTACCCATACACAATGTATATGTATTCCTACTGATATTTACTGTTATCCCAGCAAACCCTGCCGTCAATTCCCTTTTCAATCCTATATCACATGTGAACACCATTTTCCACGGAAAAGTGTATTCCTAAGTTATATTACCTGCTATGCCCTTTTTTCTATACTAAACCATGCAATTTTATATATTCCTATATGATCACCAGTATCTACCCTTGTTACAGCAGTTATTTATGTTCCCCACAAATCCTGTATATAATAATCCCTACACAAATAGCCAAACCCCAAATTGCGCCTTCTCTTTCTTTCTAATCTTATATCCAATGTGAATGCCATTTAATGGACAACAAGTCAGGGCATCTTACTTTCTGAAAGACCTCCTCTTGCCAATCACCCCCAGTTGCATGTCCAGTCTGGGCAGTGGAATCTAGAGATGCTACAAAATATACAGAAATATATGTCAGATATTTGTACATAGACGGTTATGATTGAGAAAAATCATTGCCTGCAGAACATTGATAAAGAAAAATGGAAAACTATCCTGTCCAAAATAGTTTAAAATGTATGTTTGTAAAATAAAATTAAAAATATCATTTCATTACATGAGCAGTCTAAGGACACAGTAGAAGCTTCATGAGCTAAAGTGAAACAGGTCTATGCACGCACTAGATTGTGGACAATCCATGGCAACTATATTTAATAAACAAAGTAGCTAAATAATAAGGCTCCACAAAAATAACTCTTCATCAATAAACCAATTGAAGCAAAATTCATGAATTAAAAACCATATTTTTAAAACCAAAGGGACGAAAGACACTTCAGATAAGATTTTGCTCCTAGTTTCTGCTTATGAGGAAAAGTTTCACATTTACTTTTTGCCAAATAAATGGAAACGTTTGGAAAAGAGGTTAACAATATGTAAGAACATTTTCTCTAACACCGTAAGTCAAGAAAAAACAAAGATGAAAAACCTGAAGTGAAGGTAAACAAAAGCTTCAGCTTTCATCAGTAAAGTCAAAGATATAAAATCTCCAAGCAACTTTGATTATAAACAAGAAGCACCCGAGTTGAAAGGTAAACTTATGGGACTCAAGGTGATCTATATGCCTATTTTAGGAGTAGACGCAAAACTAGTACCAAGGATATTTACATAGAATCTATTCTGTTAGTAGGTTTACTATTTCCTTATCCTTGTGGATTATTTCCTTTTCTTTTTCTTTTTGAATAGAAACTTTATAAATTCAAAGAGATAAACAAAGAAACAAGCAAGTGGATAAGGAATTCACAAGGGCAAAACAAAAGAAAACAGCAACCTCAAGACCAAAACAAACAAAGGAAAAGAGGACAAAAGCAAACAAAAAGGCCACCCAGGAAAAAGGAAAAGAGCAACACATCACTTCACAACCGCTAACAAATCTCGCATAATAGAAGAGACTACCAAATCCTTAAAAACAGGAGTAACCGAAGCCCATAAAGCCTATTTCCTACATAACCAGGTCAACTCTATAATTGAGCCTTAGTTCCGCCTATTGATATTGAGAATACAAGCATAAAGCCGAAATGTTATCTTGAATTTGGTATTTGGCTTCGTTTATCTTTCCTCCAGTGTGCTGCATCCTATATTAGTCAACGCCCTCAATTACTTTCATATAAACTTAAACCACACTGAGCATCTAATTAGCAAACAATTCACAAAATTTTATGTCCACTAGATATTGCTAATTAGCCTTTTAAAAAATGTAAACTTGACATGGCTTGTTTTAGCTCTATCTTTTAATATAACTGGACATTTTGCATAGGAAAAGACACTATATGTGGTTTAACAATATAGAGCACACAACCAGGGATAAACGTGTTTGACAGAGAAAGGATGATGCACCTATTTAACAGGATTGTATACACTACTCTACTGTGTGTTTGTATTGTGCTTCAGTGATGGTCACAGCAACAATCAGTAAACTATCTAAGTTTTGAAACTATAAAAGTATAAAGGTGGAGTGCACCTACTTGGCATGACAGCCGGCACAAACATTCTGTTGACTAAGTCCATTGTGCATCCATGTATATTTTAATAAAAGAAGTCACATACGGAGAAGATAACATTCCAAAGTTCGATTATTTTCATGGAATCCAGACCCATACATCGAGCAGGCATAACAAAATACATTTCTCCAGAAGTCATCCAAAAATAGTGTAGCACCACAAAAGCAAACATACAAATAAGAAGCCTGTTTGCATCACAAAACCAGCTAAATCTCATAAAAGTGACAGCGTTGACCCATAATGCAACCTGATAAAAAGGCCCAAATGAAAAGTAAAATTCTGTCCAAAACATGCATCTATGATAATCTAAATAACATGAAAGCACATGCATAAGAAAAGCAACAATTACAAGTGTTGGAAAATACATAATTGCAAAAATCATACTCGATGATGTCTCAGGAAGGGGTCTTTGAGATTGATATAACTGCTTTTGCTGATCCATTACGTTTTGTGGTTGAAGCATGGTTCCGGGAACCTGACCTGATGCTTGAAGTCTTTGCTGCATATCTCGTTGCAGTGGATTTGACTGCTGTTGCAAACCCAATTGCTGCATCTGTGTAGGCTGTGACTGAATCTGTGACAACAATTGTTGCTGTGATGCCTGAGGTTGTGACTGCTGTCCTTGAGTGGGTAACAAGTTAGATGAACTCTGATGTTGTTGTTGTTGTTGCTGCCCTTGAACCTTGGATTGTTGCAACAAGTGTACAGAGTGCTGATTAGTTTGCATGCTTGAGTTACCACTTTGAGTTCCAAGGTGCTGCTGTTGCTGTAACCCAGTAACATTACTCTGAGGGCCCAACTGTGGCTGATGCATATTTGAAAGGTTGCTTTGCTGAGCCATTAACTGCTGCTGCTGTTGTTGCTGCTGCTGCTGCTGTTGCTGCTGTTGTTGAAGGTTTAAAATGTTATTCTGCTGGCTCAGTAACCTCTGTTGTTGCTGTTGCTGCTGCATATCCCCAACATTGTTTTGTTGTCCAATTAGCTGATTCTGCGACAAGCTCGTAGCATTTGGCTGTTGCACCATAAGCTGCTGCTGTTGCTGCTGCTGTGGGGGTAATATTGGCTGTTGTGGCATTGATGTTTGCTGTTGGTGAACAACAGAGGCCTGTTGTTGTTGAGGCTGTCTGAGAACAGACTGTGGATGCTGCTGAAGCATAGATGGTGTTGACTGTTGAATTGCAGATTGTTGATTCTGCTGAAGACTAGAGAGAGATGATTGCACCACAGACGGTTGAATAACAGATGATGTTTGCATAACAGGTTGCTGGGAAGACTGCAACTGAGTTGGTTGTAATAGGTTCGGCTGCTGTTGCTGCTGTTGGACAAGTTGTGGGATATTTCCCTGCTGATATTTGGGCTTCAAAAGCGGATGTTGCAACTGTTGATGGTACATATACTGCTGGGAATTCTGGGATTGCTGCTGCTGCTGCTGCTGTTGTGGAACTACCTGTTGCCTTCCTGGCAATTGCCTTTGAGAAGTAGCAAACATATTGGAGGGTACCCCCTGGCCCATGGAGTTCCCTAATGAATTCTGTGAAGTTCCAGACATATTCTGCATGTTTTGATTTTGCCCAACAATACTTGGAATAGGAGTCTGGTTTAAACCGGACGAAGGAGGTAGAGCAGATGATAAGCCAGCAGAACTTTGAACTCCAGCAGCTGGAATGTTATTCTGAATGTTCTGTGATAAGAGTTGTTGACGTGCCTGAGATTGATTAGCTGACAACGGCATAGAGAGTGATTGCCCTTGATTGGGGACTTGGGGTTGCATACCAAAAGACCCTACTCATGTAAAATAGAAAGAATAAACACCAAATAAACATTTCCAAATAGATAAAAAAAAGTAAAAAAAATTAAGTAAAAAGATATAGCAACCAGATTCCAGTCTTGAAATTTCACCATACAAGCCAACAGATATCAACAATGAATCTTCTCAGGTAAGAAATGTGGGAATAAGGAAACGATATGGTTTTTCAAGCATTTAACCATCAAGAAGAAAGCTATGTATAAAATAGAATAACAACCCACCCTCCATTTCATAAAGCATGTATGCTGGGAGAAGAAAGTAGTAGTTCACAGAGTAACTGAAAGTTGTATAGGTGCATGAAATGGGAGCACAGTTTCCATAGTTGTTTTTACCTGGATCAGGGGGCCTGTTGCTATTACCAGCAGAGTTGGATTGTAAAGAATTGGCCATTGTGTTCTGAGACTTGGTCTCCATTGTTAGCATCTTCAGACTAATCTTCCGTAGGTAATCTGACTGTAAAAAGAAACCCATGCTAAACTTAGATTACATTGCTATCCAAAATACAAAGAAAGCTGAAACACAGACCATGTTTATTTAAGAAATTACATATGTATAGATCAGTACATATCTAAGTAGAGTTACTTGTCATATACTAAGAAAAATTAGGACCCAAGAGTTATTGAAGTACCTGGCTTGTGGCAGCAGTATAAATCTTTTCCTCAAACCTTACAGCAATTTTCTTGAGCTCCTGTAATCCCTCATGACCAGAGAAAGGGAGATGCCTCTTCAATGTATCCATTCTTCACATGCCATACATTTAAAATAAGTTACTAACAACCAAGGCATGGTGGTAGTGTTCATAACAACGAAAGTGAATTCGGGATAAATAATTCAATCCACTAAGCTTTTTTCTTTCGAAAGAAACACATACATCTTGTTTACAATTCTTTGCCTTGAATCTGGCTGCAGTTGACTCCTCCAATCGCCTGCATCCATGGGGGCCTCTCCAACTTGAGGAGGTCTCCAATTATTGGTATCCATCAAATCCAAGGAACCCAACAAACTGTCAAACAAAAGAGAAGAAAATATTGAGCAACTTCAATGAAAACCCACGAAAAGGGCACAAAATTTGTACAAAACATGCTAAACTTAAACGATGATAAAGTTTCCAAATATTAAATCTTTTTTGTGTCCGAAAATGGATCCACTTAAGCTGATTTTAAACATGATTTTGTCATGAAATTCTCCAATATACAATCCCTGAATTCACATATGCAAAACCAAAGCTTACAATTCACATACAATCGAAAACTCAATACGATTTTCGACAATCAGAGGAAAAAAAAAACCAATAAATTTTACACCAAACCCCCAATCAGTTTCTATCGAAAAGAAGAAAAAAAAATCCAACAAAATAGAAAAAAATTAAAAAAAATTACCGTTTCTTTATGAAGATTGAAAAGTCTAGGCAGCTCGAAGCGGAAGAATTTGGGAGATGAAAGAAAAATTGCCGAATTCGGAAATTAGGGGAAGAAGGGGGTTTTCAGGCACAACGACTCAAAGTGGAGAAAGATTGGATTGATTGATGCGTTGGAACGAAACAACTAAATCCTATTTTAAACGAAGCATCAATATCTGACTTTTTTTTTTTGGGTCTTATTTTCAAATTTCTGATTTTTTTAGTTTGGTTCAGAATAAGCTCATGGGGACAAAAAGACAATAACACCAGTATAGTTGCAACTTTATAAGTTGCCACTTGCCTTGCCACTTGTCTTTGCCCCTCATCTGGGCAATCACCCACCCCAACCGGAAACTTCCGTTTCAGTCCACGGAAACCCTCCATTACGTCGCGCTTTTATTTCTACGAATAACTAGCTTCTCAACACGCGCTCTAATCTGCGTAAATATGGCGCATGTTATACTAGTCCCTAGCCACATACTTATGAAACTTTTTTTGTTTCTCATTTTGTTTTTTTAATTTTAGAACGAGTTTTATAAGTTTTGTTTTAATATATCCAAAATACTAGCTTCTCAAAACGCAGGACATGTTTTTCTTTTCTTTTCTTTTCTTTATTTATTCTTGCATTTAATATTTTTAATTGTATAACTTTATTGCTTTATCCTTTTTAAATGAAATATTTAGTTGGGATCTTTTTCTCTCAATAGCTAGAAACTTACTCTAATAAAAAGGTCGTCTTTTGTTTTACCCTAAATAATCACACTCCTTTTGTTATAAATTCATTGTTTATACGTAATCCATCTAACATTTATAAAGTTATTTAGTGTGTCGGAATTTTAGGGTGTGTAAATAAAATAGTCGTGGTTAAATATAACATTTTGGGCGGGAGACAACTTTGCATGACGTGGTGGTTTGCTCAATCCTTCTTGATTTGTAAGCTTTGGGCTAAAGTTCGACCCATGAGAAAAGACCAACTTTGCATGTGGAACAAGAATATACAATATAATATAATATAATATAGGATTATTACAAGCATATAAATATAGTGTTCCTACTAGAGTAGAAGCATTAGAAACATTTTAGAAATTGTTTCTCGCTCTTCTTCGACAAACACTTGAGTTTCTGAAATTTTTCATCACAAATATGTGCATTTTATTTAAGACCAAGTCACGAAATGTGTAAATTCCGCATGTCAAGGGAAGACACGATGCCGTTTCAGGTTGGAGGGGCGGCTGTGGGTGCTGTCCTTTGATGCAGGGAAGAAACTGGCTTCGTAGGTCTATATACACTAATAAAATTAACTATCTGTTTTTCGTATAAACGCAACTTGTCCTTCAAACCAGGTGAAATGCTACTTTTGGAAATCTGTAAGAGTGATATGAGGCGCTCTAACATGGTCCTGAACAATTTCAATTTGTCAAGCTGCTCTGATTTTGGTGGTTGTGGAAGAGAATCATGCTGGCAAACAGAAAGAACAACATATATGATGAGTAAGGAAAAAAACCACCAATATTAGAAGTAACAAGATTTTGCAGCAAATAATATTATTGGCTTTGTAACTGAAAAAGGTAAAATATTATTGGCATTGTTGGTGGGGTAACAGTCCCATGTAGACGGTATACATGGCTGGAATAAGTAAAATTTGATCCAGTTGGAGGGATCTATCATAGACCATCACCACAATATCCATGAAGAGAAAGGCTGCTCAATGGTAAACGTTAAGCAACAAATAGTATAGGGAAAAAAAATGAAGTGATTACAAACCTGCTGAAGTTTAGTAGCAATTTTCTGATGCATTTCACTGAGTTCGGGTAAGTACATCTCCTTCATTAATTTGATCTGCAAAAATCGAGTCAGAAAGGCAAAGATGATTAGAAAGGACTTTGTTTTAGCTACATGCTTGCAGATACCATAATATCAACAGATTTCTTTGTTTCGTAGTAGCTCATGCATCTATAAGTTTTCCTGTCCAATGTTTCAAAATACAGTGCCAACGGAAAAGAGCTCATGCATGCAACAATGAATTTGGAAAGTATGACTTCATGCATGCTTGTACGTAACGTATGGACAGTTCAGATAGAGCCTGAATACGATCCAACCAAGACAGCCAAACCTACCCTAATTCCTTTTTAATAATATAGTAATAGTGAACGTAATCTTCTTTCTACTAAAAATAATAGAAATTTTGATTTTCTACTCATACACAATGTATATGTATTCCTACCGATATTTACTGTTATCCCAGCAAACCCTGCCGTCAATTCCCTTTTCAATCCTATATCACATGTGAACGCCATTTTCCTGAAAAGTGTATTCCTAAGTTATATTACCTGCTATGCCCTTTTTTCTATACTAAACCATGCATTTTAATATATTCCAGTATGATCAGCAGTTAATTACATTCCCCACAAATCCTGTATATAATCCCTACACAAATAGCAAAACCCCAAATTGCACCTTCTCTTTCTTTCTAATCTTATATCCAACGTGAATGCCATTTAATGGACAACAAGTCAGGGCATCTTACTTTTTGAAAGACCTCCTCTTGCCAATCGCCCCCAGTTGCATGTCTAGTCTGGGCAGTGGAATCTAGAGATGTTACAAAATATACAGAAATATATGTCAGATATTTGCACATAGATGGTTATGATTGAGAAAAATCATTGCCTGCAGAACATTGATAAAGAAAAATGGAAAACTATCCTGTCCAAAATAGTTTAAAATGTATGTTTGTAAAATAGAATTAAAAACATCATTTCATTACATGAGCAGTCTAAGGACACAGTAGAAGCTTCATGAGCTAAAGCGGAACAGGACTATGCACGCACTAGATTGTAGACAACAATCCATGGCAACTGTATTTAATAATCAAAGTAGCAAAATAATAAGGCTCCACCAAAACACTTTTCATCTATAAACCAATTGAAGCAAAATTCATGAATTAAAAACCATATTTTTAAAACCAAAGGGATGAAAGACACTTCAGATAAGATTTGCTCCTAGTTTCTGCTTATGAGGAAAAGTTTCACATTTACTTTTTGCCAAAGAAATAGAAACGTTTGGAAAAGAGCTTAACAATATGTAAGAACATTTTCTCTAACACCGTAAGTCAAGAATAAACAAAGATGCAAAACCTGAAGTGAAAGAAAACAAAAGCTTCAGCTTTCATCAGTAAAGTCAAAGATATAAAATCTTCAAGCAACTTTGATTATAAATAAGAAGCACCAGAGTTGAAAGGTATACTTTGGGACTCAAGGTGGTCTATATGCCTATTTTAGGAGTAGACGCAAAACTAGTAACAAGGATATTTACATAGAATCTATTCTGTTAGTAGGTTTACTATTTCCTTATCCTTGTGGATTATTTCCTTTTTTTTTTTTTTTTGAATAGAAACTTTATAAATTCAAAGAGATAAACAAAGAAACAAGCAAGTGGATAAGGAATCCACAAGGGCAAAACAAAAGAAAACAGCAACCTCAAGACCAAAACAAACAAAGGAAAAGAGGACAAAAGCAAACAAAATGGCCACTCAGGAAAAAAGAAAAGAGCAACACACCACTTCACAACCACTAACAAATCTTGCATAATAGCAGAGACAGCCAAATCCTCAAAAACAGGAGTAACCGAAGCCCATAAAGCCTATTTCCTATATAACCAGGTCAATTCTATAATTGAGCCCTAGTTCCTCCTATTGATATTGAGAATACAAGAATAAAGCTGAAATTTTTATCTTGAATTTGGTATTTAGCTTCGTTTATCTTTCCTCCAGTGTGCTGCATCCTATATTAGTCAACGCCCTCAATTACTTTCATATAAACTTAAACCACACTGATCATCTAATTAGCAAACACAATTCACAAAATTTGACGTCCACTAGATATTGCTAATTAATCTTTTAAAAAATGTAAACTTGACATGGCTTTTTTTAGCTCTATCTTTTAATATAACCGGATATTTTGCATAGGAAAAGACATCATATGTGGTTTAACAATATAGAGCACACAACCAGGGATAAACGTGTTTGACAGAGAAAGGATGATGCACCTATTTAACAGGATTGTATACACTACTCTACTGTGTGTTTGTATTGTGCTTCAGTGATGGTCACAGCAAACAATCAGTAAACTATCTAAGTTTTGAAACTATAAAAGTATAAAGGTGGAGTGCACCTACTTGGCATGACAGCCGGCACAAACATTCTGTTGACTAAGTCCATTGTGCATCCATGTATATTTTAATAAAAGAAGTCACATACGAGAAGATAACATTCCAAAGTTCGATTATTTTCATGGAATCTAGACCCATACATCGAGCAGGCATAACAAAATATATTTCTCCAGAAGTCATCCAAAAAAAGTGAAGCACCACAAAAGCAAACATACAAATAAGAAGCCTGTTTGCATCACAAAACCAGCTAAATCTCATAAAAATGACAGTGTTGACCCATAATGCAACCTGATAAAAAGGCCAAATGAAAAGTAAAATTCTGTCCAAAACATGCATCTATGATAATCTATATAACATGAAAGCACATGGATAAGAAAAGCAAGAATTACAAATGTTGGAAACTACATAATTGCAAAAATCATACTTGATGATGTCTCAGGAAGTGCTCTTTGAGATTGATATAACTGATTTTGCTGATCCATTACGTTTTGTGGTTGAAGTTTGGTTCCAGGAACCTGACCTGATGGTCGAATTCTCCAATGTACAATCCCTGAATTCACATATGCAAAACCAAAGCTTACAATTCACATACAATCGAAAAATCAATACGATTTTCGACAATCAGAGGAAAAAAAAAAACCCAACAATGAATTTTACACCAAACCCCTAATCTGTTTCTATCGAAAAGAAGGGAAAAAAATCCAACAAAATTGAAAATAAAAATAAAAATTTACCGTTTCTTTATGAAGATTGAAAATACTAGGAAGCTCGAAGCGGAAGCATTTGGGAGATGAAAGAAAAATTGCCGAATTCGGAAATTAGGGGAAGAAAGGGGCTTTCAGGCACAAAGACTCAAAGTGGAGAAAGATTGAAAGAACTAAATCCTATTTTAAACGAAGCATCAATATCTGATTTTTTTTTTTTTAGGGTCTTTTTTTCAAATTTCTGATTTTTTTAGTTTGGTTCAGAATAAGCTCACGGGACAAAAAGACAATAAAACCATTATCGTTGCAACTTTAAAGTTGCCACTTGCCACTTGCCTTGCCACTTATCTTTGCTCCTCATCTGGGTGATCACCCACCCCAACCGGAAACTTCCGTTTCAGTCCACGGAAACCTTCCACTACGGCACCCTTTTATTTATATGAATAACTAACTTCTCAATACGGCTATAACACGCGTAAATATAGCGCATACTTTAAACTAGCCTCTTGACATTCGTCGGCCCATGCATTAATCTAAATTGTGTATTATTATTTTGCTTAAATTTATACTGGTCCCTTGGCACAAACATATGAATTTTTTTTTCTTATTTTGTTTTTTTAATTTTAGAATGAGTTTTATAACTTTTGTTTTAATATATCCAAAATACTAGCTTCTCAAAATGCAGGACATGTTTTTCATTTATTTTATTTATTTATTTATTCTTGCATTTAATATTTTTAATTGTATAACTTTATTGCGTTATCCTTTTTAAATGAAATATTTAGTTGGGATCTTTTTCTTTCAATAGCTAGAAACTTACACTAATAAAAGGGTTGTCTTTTGTTTTACCCTAAATAATTACACTCCTTTTGTTATAAATTCATGGTTTATACGTGATCCATCTAACATTTATAAAGTTATTTAGTGTGTCGGAATTTTAGGGTGTGTAAATAAAATAGTCGTGGGTTTATATATCACATTTTGGGTGGGAGACAACTTTGCATGACTAAAAGGTAGTGGTGGTTTGCTAAATCCTTCTTGATTTGTAAGTTTTGGGCTAAGTTCGACCCATGAGAAAAGAGCAACTTTGCATGTGGAACAAGAATATACAATATACAATATAAAATATAGGATTATTACAAGCATATAAATATAGTGTTCCTACTAGAGTAGGAGCATTAGAAACAGTTTAGAAATTGTTTCTTGCTCTTCTTCGACAAACACTTGAGTTTCTGAAACTTTTCATCACAAATATGTGCATTTTATTTAAGACCAAGTCACGAAATGTGTAAATTCCACAAGTCAAGGGAAGACACGACGCCGTTTCAGGTTGGAGGGGGCGGCTGTGGGTGCTGTCCATCGATACTTGGCCTCAAAGGTGAGCATCTTCAAAGAAATTCTCCGTAGGTAATCAGACTGGAAAAGGAGAGAACAAAACTTAGAATACATTGCATGTACTATGGAAGAAAAAAGAAAAAAAATCATCAGGAACCCAAGAGTTATGGAAGTGCCTGGCTTGAGGAAGAATCATAAGTCCGTTCTTCAAACCTTTCAGCAATTCTCCTGAGTTCGTCGATTCCCTCTTGACCACTGACAGGAAGATGCCTCCTTAACGTATTAAGTCTTCACATGCAACACAGTTTGCAAGTTATTGATCATGAAGGCATGGAGGTGGAGTTCTTAACAACATGAATTCAGAGTAAAGAATCACTCCCAAAAGAAAAATATATGTGAGGGATAGATTAAGCACAAAGAATAATCCATCAACAGACTTCACAGGGGAAAAAACCAAAGAAGAATACAGCAATGGCATTTACTAGTCCAGAAAAAAGTACGTTATCTTTTAGCTTCAATATCCGAAGCACGCATTATATGGAGCCAGACCTCAGCAGTCACTAGTCCAGCATCCAAATTAGACCGCAAGGAATAATTTCACTATAAAAATATCTATTCATGCAGAAAGGGTTGTATATCATTCAACCTTGTCAACTTCAATACATCCACATGAATGAACACATGTGGGTTTCATTTCATGTATGTATACGAACATGCATCTGTACAGAGTCTATTTTATGATGTCTTGGTCTGATATATATCCACCATATCTCTTAGAATGTTTTCTTTCAATTAGTGCCTCCAAATTTAAACTCACTGCTAACTTGCCTCTGCATTCAATATTGAGAATTTCAGATTGCCCTTTTATGACAAAACTATGACAAATCTGTCTCTGATATAAAAGCTACTAGATAGGCATGGTCAATCTCTTACTATTTATCAGCACCTCCATACAAAACCCCTTTTGGCATGAACCAAATAACACACCTCAACTTGACAAGGTTAAAGGAACGAAGAGAGAGAATAAGATTCGGCCCAAGTGTCATACCAAAACATCTAGTAAGACCAATTCTTTTGCATTCCCAATGCACATATAGGAACCCAGTAATGACCACTGGTGAGTGCACATGTAAGAAGAAACAAATAGCTTCAACTAAAAAGATGAGTACACACTGACGGAATCTGTAATGATTTATGGGATCCATGATTTCTAGCTTTTATTTCTTTTTAAACATACTTACATCTTGTCAACAATTCTTCGCCGTGAATCTGGCAGCAATTGGCTCCTCCAATTGCCTGCGACCATTGGCGGTTCACCACCTTGCAGAAGCCTCTCATTATGGGTATCCATCAAATCTAACCAACCAAACACACCGTCAAATAAACAGAAAATTAAATTGCAAACCAGGAAAATGGAAAGTGCAAAACAAGATGCCCAAACCTAAAAGTAGCCAAATTCAGAAACTATGGGTGCTCCACTCTAAAGAGTAACAATTTTTCTTTTGGTCGTATAAAGGGTACCATATAAAACGAGGAATAAAACCTAAGAATTAGATCAGTTTGACTGAATTGGATGTCAAAAAAAGAATCTATTGTATAAAAAGTTGGAGCAAACTTGGGGATATTCTATGAAGTTCCAGACATATTTTGCATGTTAGGATACAGTACTTGGGATAGGAGTCTGGGGTAAACCAGAGGCTGGAGGAATGTTATTCGGAATGTTCTGTGATAACAGTTGTTGGCGTGCTAGAGACTGATTCGCCAACAACTGCATGGAGAGTAATTGCCCTTGATAGGGGACTTGGGGTTGCACACCGAGAGAACCTACTGAAGCAAAATAGAAAAGCATAAATACCAAATGAGAAAAATTAATGACAACTACAATTGAAACAACAAAGCACATGGACAAGCGCCAATGCCTCAACAGAGAACACCAAAGGGAATGGTGTAATGGTGAAGCAACTTAAGCAAACACAGACACACACACAAACAAAGGCATGTTAGGGTCATCTAAACATTTCCAAGTAATAACAAGCGTAAAGACAAGAACACAATAAATGCCCTATATGTCCCTCATATTCTTCATCATTTGATCCCTTTTCTGAAAGAATATACAACAAACAAATTACAGACTTGAATGCTTACCAGCCAATATAAATATCAACAATGAATCTTTTTATATAAGAGACGTGGGAAGAAGGAAACCAGCCATCAAGAAGAAAGCTACGTATGAGTAAACATTAGTTCTCCATTTTTAAAAGCATACATGCAGGGAAACAAAAGGGATAGTTGAAAGTGTAAATGAGATCTGTGTAGGTGCATGAAACAAAAGCACATTTTTTGTCAATTTTTTTTCACCCGGATCAGGGAGCCTGTTTCTTTTACCAGCAGAGTTGGATTGTGAAGAATTGGCCATTCTGTGTTGAGACTTTGTCTCCATAGTGAGCATCTTCAGAGAAATTTTCCGAAGATAATCCGACTGGAAAAAAGAGGTCCACATAAAACTTAGAATGCATTGCTATCCAGTATCCCCGATATAAATAACACAAAAAAGATGATATATATATATATATGTAAGAAATTAAATAGTAGCACATATATACATATCTAAGTAGTATTAGATGTAGCAGGAAAAAGAGGACCCCAAGAGTAATGGAAGTACTTGGCTGGTGGCGGCGGTGTAAATCTTTTCCTCAAACCTTACAGCAATTTTCACGATTTCCTGTAATCCCTCTTGACCAGAGAAGGGAAGATGCCTCTTCAATGTATCCGTTCTTCACAGGGAATGCAACACATTTAAGAAAATTTAATGACCATCAAAGGCACGGAGATAGAGCACTTCAAAACAAAAGTGAATTCAGGATGAATAGTAAATCAATCCACTAAATTCTTTCACTTTCATTTTTCAAAGAAGCTTACATCTTGTTGGCAATTCTTTGCCGTGAATCTGGCTGCAGTTGACTCCTCCAATCCCCTGCATCAATTGGTGGTTCTCCAACTTGAGGGGGCCTCCAATTATCGTTATCCATCAAATCTAACCAACCCAAAACAAAAACTGTCAAACAAAACCAAAAAAAAAAATCGAGTAGCAAGTTCGATGAAAAATTTTGTAAAAAAGCTGCTAACTTTGAACGATGATGGTGATTTTAAAGCATAGCTTCTTTCACGAAACTCTCTCCACTACACTATTCCTAGAGTCACATACGCAAAAATCCAAAGAACACAGCTTGCAATTCACATACTATCGGAAACCCAACAAAAATTACGAAAATCTGAGCGATGAATGAAAAACCATAATCGAACAATTTTAACGGAAGTGGCAAGGAATATTAACCAAATAAAAAACAGAGAATAAAATATTACCGTTTTCTTCGAAGGGACTGGTTCGACTGGAACTGGAAATGGAGCAATTCGGAGTTGAAGAGAAAAGCTTAAAGTAGGAGAAGACGGGAACTTCAATTGTCAATTGGATAGAAACGGGTTGGGTTGCCTCAGAATTAAGTCTTCTAAACAATGAAATTCTCGTTTCATCTTTTGATTGGTAGCTGAGGAAAAATACTTATCCTTTGTCTTTTTTATCTGGGTAGGCTGACTTGGCTTATTTCCGGCATATGTTTTTTAAAGTGATAGATTTGATTCCCTTTGCCCCCGTATCCTTTGTATTTTAAAAAAGAAAAATTTAATCGTGTGTGCTAACAGTAATTGAATTCGGATTTCCATTGAAGCTGTTTTTTAAAGTATCCAAAATTAGTAGGAATGATATTGATGACCTATAAGTCGTTGACTAAGTAATTGAAACTAGTTTTTGGTGTTGTTTTAAGGCTTAAATGTCAAAATGGTTCATGCATTTTAGCATAATAGCCAATTTAATCCCTGTGTTTTTAATTTGGCCAATTTGGATCTTAAATTGGCCAATGTAATAAAACACATGGATCATTTTAGCATTTAAGCCAATTAGAATTCAATTCCTTTATTTCGACTTTGATTACGAAGACGTAAACATGTTCACGAATACCGCCACCACTCAAATGAGTTACTAACTTATAAATCAAGTGCTAGCATGTGATGCATTTTAAGGCTTTGATTAACGGCAAGGCTCAATTTTGGTACTTTTTTGAAAATTATTACTAAAAAATTCCTGAGGTTTGGCTTAATTATATATAGTCAGATTCCACAAGTTTCAAATTAAAAGTTGAACTGGCCAACGATGTAGGAGATACTGATATTGATCAATTTGTTTGTTTAGAACACATAAGTCTTGTTTTGGTACGGATCACGTAGGTTTTTGCTGCAAAGCTTGACATATTGTTGTGCTAAATTGTTGCCACAGAACTTTGTAAGAAGAAAAGCAAAAGCTTCAACTAAAAAGAAAACGATTAGTTCACCCTCACAGAGCCTCTGCTAATTCACTAGGTCAATGATTTCTAATATTTTTTTTTGCCTTAATACAAGAAATATTGGGGAAGGGAGGATCGAACCTAGAACCTTATATGTATATTTTTAAATGTTTTTAACCACTTGAGCATGCTTACATCTTGTTGACACAAGTCCCCGCCGTGAATCTGGCTGCAATTCGCTCCTCCTATTGCCGGCGACTATTGGCGGTTAACCTTGCAGAGGCCTCTCATTATCGATATATCCATAAAATCTAACCAACCAAACACACTGTCAAACAAAACAGCAATATTGAATTGCAAGCCAGGAAAATGGAAGCTGCAAAACAAGATGCCCAAACCTAAAAGGAGCACAGGCAACTGGCTTACAACTGAAGCCAGTTACTTATGTTTTCTGAAGATAAAAAAAATGAGTTCCCTGTCCCACTTGATTGGGGGGAAGAATTTTTTGAAGTGTATCCATTCTTCACATGCAATGCTGTTGGAAAAAATGGCTCACCTAAAGATACAAGGATGTGTTGGCGCTGAAAAATGAAGATTTTGAATTGCCCTAAAAGCGACCGGTTGCGCTGGACATTTGCGACCGGTCGTTTTTACACAGAAACGAAGTCTGTCAGGAAGTCGACGAGCGACCGGTCGCTATCTCCTTGCGACCGGTCGTCGATAGAGCAAGCGACCGGTCGCACGCCATTTACGACCGGTTTTTGTCACAGAAAACGAATTGGAGCATTCTCTTCAAAAGCGATCGCGCCAGCTCCTGGCGACGGGTCGTCCAGCGTTCCTGTGACGTTTTTTCTTACGTGTTTTCAACTGTGTTTTCGATGGCTATCGCTTTCCACATGATTTCAGAGGCTTGTGGGTCACTTCTGAGGTGTAAGAACGTTGACTACCTGCTGGATAGTTGGGAGAGCACTCATGGCAAATTAGTTATCTTATTTCAAAGATATCACTCTCCATTTTCTGGTGTAAGTGGGAGGTGGCTGAGTGGAATGTTATTTACCTACTTGATCTGACATTTAGTCTAAGTTATTGACTAAAGGAGGAACGTGGAGGACAAAGATGGTGCCTTATCTTATGTCCATTGGCTTGTGTAGGAAATGGGGTGAAGTAAGATAACATAAGAGGAGAAAACAAGTTGAATAATTGTAAGTGGAATAAGCTGGAATTCTGAGTTGTTAGAGATAGAGTTTTCAGTTTTTTTGTCAAGATAGCCAAGGGGAGAGCAAGAGAGTTCTCTAAGTGTATCAAGGTATTGAGCAAGGGTGAGAGAGAAACAGATTGTGAGGGTAGTGTTCTAAGGGAGTTTCCTTTTGTAAACCAAAGTTGTAACCTATCTTCATTAGTGAAATTTCTCAAGGTGATCACCAAAGAGGATGTAGGCAATTTGCTGAACCTCTATAAACACTTGTGTCATTTGTGCTTGGTTAATTTGTGTGTGTGTGTAAGACTCATCCATCATTGAGTTCTTTGTCTAAAGTCCATCAACAACAAGATCTTTAAGGGCAGTGAGTTTATCAGAAATTCACAAAAAGTGGTATCAGAGAGCTGTGTTTGGCAGCTGGAACTAGTTCTTCTCTTGGAGTGCTAGTGTGTTGAAGATGGCAAGTGACTTAGAAGCTGAGAGTGGTAGCAGTTCACATCATGTGAAGCAACCACAGGTAGCAAGCATGAAGGTGGAGTTAAAGCCTTTCACAGGGAAGGAGAACTTCACTCTTTGGCAACGAAGGATGAAGTCAGCTCTTACACAACAACAACTCCATGTTGTGTTGGTTGGCAAGGAGAAGAAGCCAGCAAGCATGACGGATGATGAGTGGGGAGTTCTTGACGAGTTAGCCAGAGGAGCCATCGAAAACTACCTCTCCGATGAGGTGCTCATCAACGTGATAAAGGATACGGCGAAGCAAACATGGGAGAAGCTCGAAGAAATGTTTGCAGGGAAGTCGTTGTCCAACAAGCTCTTCCTCAAGGAAGAACTCCTGAATCTTAAGATGGAGGAGGGAGGAAATCTAATGGAACATCTAAGTAGTTTCAATAGATGTGTTGCTGACTTGCAGAGAATGGATGTGAATTATAGTCCGG
This sequence comes from Prunus fruticosa, assembly GCA_018703695.1. Classification (NCBI taxonomy): domain Eukaryota; kingdom Viridiplantae; phylum Streptophyta; class Magnoliopsida; order Rosales; family Rosaceae; genus Prunus; species Prunus fruticosa. The sequence goes on from CM031922.1 coordinate 3,562,830, forward strand.
AGGATAAGGCTCTTATGTTGTTGACATCCTTACCTCCGTCCTATAAACATTTCCGGACCACTCTTATGTTCGGGAAGGTTACTCTTGATTTTGAGCCTGTGGTGCAAGACATCATGACACACCATAGGATGACTCAACGTTCGGGAGAAAACTCTCAAGGTGAAGGTCTAGTTGCAAAGACCGGAGAGAGAGGCCGTTCAAAGAAGCGTGATGGCAAGAAAGGCAATAGAGGAAGGTCCAAATCCAAGGCAAAGGAAGGTTGTTTCGAGTGTGGGTCAAAGGAGCACTGGAAAAGAAATTGCCCCATATGGAAGGAGAAGAAGAACAAAGGGAAGAATGCAGCAAACACAGCTGAGTTTGTCATTGAGAGTGATGGTGAGCTTTTGTGTGTTAATAGCAATGTTAAAACAAATGCATTGGCTAATTCTTCAAGGTGTTCCTCTTCCAATTGGATTTTGGATTCTGGGTGCTCATATCATATGTGCTCAAACAAGGAGTGGTTTGACACGTATGAGAAAGAAGATAGCAGTGAAGTGATGATGGGGGATGGCTCAATGTGTAGAGTCAAAGGCACCGGTACAATCAAGGTGAAGATGCATGATGGGGCTGTTAGGACACTTGGAATGGTAAGGCACATTCCAAAGTTGCGTAAGAATCTCATTTCCCTTGGAACTCTTGATAAGAATGGTTATTCATTCAAAGCAAATGGAGGGAAACTCATAGTCTCAAAAGGTTCACTTGTGATTATGAAGGGAGAAATTCAACCTAACTGTCTATATAGGTTGTGTGGTACAACAATCATAGGTGGAGCAGCTGTATCTACAAGCAAGGACTCGGAAGATGAAACTCAGCTTTGGCATTTGAGGCTAGGGCACATGAGTGAGAGGGGCATGCAGGAACTACACAAAAGAAAGTTGTTGAAAGGTGTTCAAAGTTGCAAGCTTGAGTTCTGCAGATTTTGTACCATGGGAAAGCAATCAAAAATAGCTTTCAAGCAGCGAAACAAAGAGGAAGAAAGCACAGGTGTGCTAGATTATATTCACACGGATGTATGGGGGCCATCACCGGTTAAATCGAAGGGTGGAGCTCGCTATTTTGTGACTTTCTTGGATGATTTTTCCAGGAAGGTTTGGGTCTACTTCATGAAGGAGAAATCTGAGGTCTTCACCAAATTCAAAGAGTGGAAGGCGGAAGTAGAGAACCTAACCGGAAGAAAGATCAAGATCCTAAAGAGTGACAATGGTGGTGAATATAAAGACAGCAAGTTCCTTGAGTTTTGTAGAAGTGAAGGCATTAAAAGGCACTTTACCGTAAAGAAGACACCCCAACAAAATGGAGCTGCGGAGAGGATGAACCGAACTCTCATGGAGCGTGAGAGATGTATGAGAATTCATGCAGGATTGCCCGAATCTTTTTGGGCAGAAATGGTTAACCACGCTGCCTATTTGGTTAACCGATCGCCTTCAAGAAATCTTGAGTTCAAATGTGCAGAGGAGGTATGGTCTAATAAGTCAATTGATTATTCGAATCTTAAGGTGTTTGGATGCAGTGCATATGCACTTATTCCTAGTGATGAAAGATCCAAGTTGAAGCCAAAGTCTCTTGAATGTATTTTCATTGGATTTGAGAGTGGTGTGAAGGGCTACAAGCTATGGGATCATGTGAACCACAAGAAGATACTCAGCAGAAATGTTGTGTTTGATGAGAAGACCATACCTATGAACAAAGTCAAGAATTCAGAGGCAAAGGAGGATGTTGTTGAGAAAGAAACAACCATTGAAGTTCCACTCAAGAAGGTGTCAAGAAAGACTTCTCAGAAACAGCCAACTGAAGACGTTCAGGAGGAGGTGGAGTCTGACATTGAAGAGGAAGAAGCTGGGCAGCATCAACAACACACTTAAGAAGAAGAAGAGGCTCAAGAACAGGTGGAGCCATCATCTATAGCTCGGTCCAGGCCCAAGAGAACCATCAAACCACCTCAAAGGTTTGGATGGGAGATGGATGCAGTTCACTATGCCCTAAATGCTAGTGAAGAAGAACCAACCACGTTCCAAGAGGCTGTTGAGAACAAGGAACGGGAAAGTTGGATGGAAGCTATGATGCAAGAAATGGAATCTCTACACCAAAACTCAGTTTGGGAGTTAGTTCCTAAACCCAAAGGTCGCAAGGTTATTGGCTGCAAATGGGTGTTTAGGAAGAAAGAAGAAATGCATGAGAAGGGTGCCACCTTATTCAAAGCTCGGTTGGTGGCAAAAGGATTCTTGCAAAAGGAGGGAGTTGATTATGATGAAATCTTCTCTCCGGTGGTGAAACATACTTCTATACGGCTACTACTCTCCATAGTAGCACAAGAGGACATGGAGGTGGAGCAAATGGATGTGAAGACTGCTTTCCTTCATGATGAATTGGAGGAAGACATCTACATGTGCCAACCTCAAGGGTTCATTGAAGCAGGGAAGGAAAATCTGGTTTGTAGGTTGAAGAAGTCTTTATATGGGCTGAAGCAATCTCCAAGACAGTGGAATAAATGCTTTGATTCTTACATGATGAAGATTGGGTATAGAAGATGTGAATCTGATTGTTGTGTTTACTCTCATGCATTCAAGGATGGTAACTTCATCCTTTTGCTTCTTTATGTTGATGACATGCTAATTGCATGTAAAGACATGTCAAAAATCCAGAATTTGAAGACATTGCTTGGAAGGGAGTTTGACATGAAGGATCTTGGTGCTGCACAAAAGATCCTAGGAATGGAGATAAGGAGAGGCAGAAATGAAGGCAAGTTGTGGCTGTCACAAAGCAAGTACATTTCCAAGGTACTTGAAAAGTTCAATATGATGGATTGCAAGCCGGTGTCTACTCCTTTGGCGGAGCATTTTAAGTTAAGTGCTCAGCTATGTCCTTCTACGGAAGAAGAGAAGGAATATATGAGTAAAGTTCCATATGCAAGCTTGGTAGGGTGTCTCATGTATGCAATGGTTTGTACACGCCCCGACTTAGCTCAAGCCGTAAGTGTGGTGTCAAGGTATATGGCGAATCCTGGAAAGCAACATTGGGCAGCAGCAAAATGGATTCTCAGGTACTTGAAGGGCACCAAAAGGCTTGGGATATTGTTTGAAAGACAACAAGGAAAGGCATGTGTGTCGGGGTTTGTAGATTCTGATTATGCTGGAGATCTTGACAAGAGGAGATCCACCACAGGATATGTCTTCACTTGTGGTGGAGGACCGATTAGTTGGAGAGCAGTGTTACAATCGGTTAGTGCCTTGTCTACTACGGAAGCGGAGTATATGACTTTAACGGAAGCTTCAAAAGAAGCGGTATGGCTGAAGAGATTGGCAAAGGAATTCGGGATTACTCAAGACTTGGTGGTGATTCAAAGTGACAGTCAAAGTGCTATATGCTTAGTGAAGAATCAAGTGTTCCATGGAAGGTCCAAACACATTGATGTGAGATACCACCGGATAAGGGATTGGGTGAATGATGGAGACATCACTGTAATGAAGGTTCATACGAAGGATAATGCTTCAGATTGTCTAACAAAGCCAGTCACAACAGCAAAGTTCAAGCATTGTTTGAGCTTGCTCAATCTTGTTACATGCTAAAGATTGAGGTGGAGTTCTTGAGTGTTATTAGGACGATTCTCAAGACATTACAGATGTCCTAGAAGGCAATGATGTCCACAAGGAGTATTAGGCTCGCCATGGTGGAGATTGTTGGAAAAAATGGCTCACCTAAAGATACAAGGATGTGTTGGCGCTGAAAAATGAAGATTTTGAATCTGCCTAAAAGCGCGGTCGCTGGACATTTGCGACCGGTCGTTTTTACACAGAAACGAAGTCTGTAGGGAAGTCGACGAGCGACCGGTCGCTATCTCCTTGCGACCGGTCGTCGATAGAGCAAGCGACCGGTCGTTTTGTCAGAAACGAATTGAGCATTCTGCTCAAAAGCGACCGGTCGCCAGTTCCTGGCGACCGGTCGTCCAGCGTGCCTGTGACGTTTTTTCTTATGTGTTTTCAACTGTGTTTTCGATGGCTATCGCTTTCCACATGATTTCAGAGGCTTGTGGGTCACTTCTGAGGTGTAAGAACGTTGACTACCTGCTGGATAGTTGGGAGAGCACTCATGGCAAATTAGTTATCTTATTTCAAAGATATCACTCTCCATTTTCTGGTGTAAGTGGGAGGTGGCTGAGTGGAATGTTATTTACCTACTTGATCTGACATTTAGTCTAAGTTATTGACTAAAGGAGGAACGTGGAGGACAAAGATGGTGCCTTATCTTATGTCCATTGGCTTGTGTAGGAAATGGGGTGAAGTAAGATAACATAAGAGGAGAAAACAAGTTGAATAATTGTAAGTGGAATAAGCTGGAATTCTGAGTTGTCAGAGATAGAGTTTTCAGTTTTTTTGTCAAGATAGCCAAGGGGAGAGCAAGAGAGTTCTCTAAGTGTATCAAGGTATTGAGCAAGGGTGAGAGAGAAACAGATTGTGAGGGTAGTGTTCTAAGGGAGTTTCCTTTTGTAAACCAAAGTTGTAACCTATCTTCATTAGTGAAATTTCTCAAGGTGATCACCAAAGAGGATGTAGGCAATTTGCTGAACCTCTATAAACACTTGTGTCATTTGTGCTTGGTTAATTTGTGTGTGTGTGTAAGACTCATCCATCATTGAGTTCTTTGTCTAAAGTCCATCAACAACAAGATCTTTAAGGGCAGTGAGTTTATCAGAAATTCACAACAAATGCAACACATTTAATAAAAGTTAATGACCATCAAATCATGGATGAATAATAAATCAACCCAATAAATTCTTTTACTTTCATTGTTTGAAGAACTTACATCCGATTGAGAATTCTTTGCCGTCCACCTAGCGGCAGTTGACTCCTCCAATCCCCTCCTGCATCAATTGATGGTTCTGCAACTTGAGGAGGCCTCCCATTATTGTTCTCCATCGAATCTAACCAAACCAAAAGAAAATTTGTGAAACAAAACAATAAAAGATTGAATGGCAAGTTCAAATGAAATCCCACCAGAAAAAGGAAAAAAAAAAATTGTGAAAAGGTTGCTAAATTTGAAGAACGATGATGGTGATTGTAAATATGAACATGTATACTATCCATTTAAGCAAATTTGAAGCATGAATTTGTCACGACCCACATACGCAATAATCCAAAGAACAAAAAAAATTGCAAGCTTGGATGGGCAAACTTGGAATTTTAGAAATAATATAAGAGTGTAACGCCTAAAAAAAATTGACTCAATCTCATGATGGGGTTGTTTATGCAGCAATCAAAAAACCAACACCCACTCAAGAGTTGAATTTCTTTGGAGTTGAATTGCATGATATTATAGGGACTCCACTTGTATTTTCCATACTCATTATTTTAATTTTGATTACCGATTAGTAAACATGTCATTCATGTGAAGTTTAATGAATGTATGAATTAAAATGCTAACAACATATACCTTGAAGCGGTATGATGATCAAACCCGCAAACAATGAATGACTTGAGAGCCAAGCAATCTTCCACTCACTCGCGGACTCTAGATGGGGTAGTAATTGTGTTGGCTATGAGTGGAGGTTGAATTTTATATCGACCTAATATCTAGAGTCTTGCCCATCAAGGAACCACTAATCTGATATAACTGAGAGACCTACTTACTCTATGACAACTAGAAGACAACTAGAGTGAACTACTTCACTTATGGATTAAGAGATAGCACGTGTTAAATAAGGTATTTCAATTTTGATACATTTGAAAATGATATTTTTAAATTCCTAAAGTTGAATGTGGACAGATAACTCAAATTCATAACCTCATGTTAATTATATCTATACAGAACGACGACTAACAACATTGGCATTTACACAACCACTACTCTATGAAATTTCCCACACCAAGGCAACACTACATGGATTAAAGGAATAAAAATGAGCCTCGTGTGTTGAAATTTCAATATCCTCAGAGAGGGCCCTAATAACTCAAAATGAGTCTTTGTTTAAACAATATCTTCCAGGGTCTCATCTATGGTATACCTTTCAACCCTAGCTCTAGAACAAGCCAAAAGCACAAGAAATACTAAAGGCATAATTGAAAATTTTATAGGATTATCAACACCCTTGCGGACATGAAACCACTCAAATGTTGCGCAAAACAGTTGATAGGCGGCACCAGCTAAACCATAATAGTCAGCTACGTTGAAACAGGGTGTGTTATGGGGAGATGGATAATAAAGGAAGCGCAGCATTTCCCTCCTCCTCAATTCAATTCTGTCCCGGATAATCTTGTCAACAAGCTCCCATATGCAGATCAGAAAACCTGCAATAGCAAACAACATACCACCTTGTGCATAAAGAGGCTTATTTCGGGAGGATAACTGTTCACAAGCAGCTGACAAAAATCTCTAGTACAAAGCTAGCCGTTAAAAAGGTCCACTCTGATGAAGTGTCCTGCAAAAAAAATCAGTAATAATTTCAAATGAACATTAAAGAAAATCTTTCTATCGCTTTATAAGCTTGCATAAATTCAACTAAACTCTAACCAATGAACAAAAGAAAAGAATAACATCTTATTATACTACACAGCGTTTGGTGTTAACGGTGGCATGCTCCTAATAGAATATATATAATTCAGGCTCTGGAAGTGTGATGGAATATAATAAGCCTAAAGATTAAGTAATTAAGCCTTCTAATCCTTGCCAGTGCAAGATTTTGTGGAATATTGGCTGGTGCAGCATATTGACTAGGTTGCAGGAAAACAAAGTTTGCCTGCAGCATACTAACCCCACTCTGTGAGTTCAGTGCATTTTCCTTGTCCTGAATCCATATTGGAACTAGGCTGCAGCAAATGCATCATGTTCTGCTGTGCTGTTGAAACCTCAGATGAAGAAGACCTTTTTCTCTTTTTTGCACTTGGGTTCCATTCATAAAATTGCTGTTGAGTAATTTCAGATAGTGACTGCTGCATGGGCTGCACATGAGGTGTGAGGAGTTGCATCCCCCTTTTTCTTCTATTTGCACTTGGTACTGAGATACAAAATTATAAGTGATAAAATCATACAAACTTTTCTTATGAAGGTAATAATGGAGAAAAAAATTACCTTCAGAACTTTGATCAAGAAAAATGGGAACCAATTCCGTCAAAAATGATCCTGCAAAAAACTTGAAGTGTATTTATTAAAAGACCCACATGACATGAACAGTATGAGAACGCGCTAAAAGCCCAAGTGCTTAAGCAAAACAAGATTATGAATACATAAGAGTGTAGATAGTACAGCCATGGGATACTATATTTGATAAACAACCATCACATTGAAAGACACTTCAGATAAGATTGTTTCTAGTTTCTACTCAGAAGATAGGAATCCACAAATTATTTTTTACAAAGAAAATGAAACTTTTACTGTTGTACTATCAACAGCTCAACAATAAGTAAAAGCGTTTTCTTTCTCAACATGACTAATGAAGAAACGACGATGTCAAAACTAAAGTAGAAGGAAAAAGAATGAAGTCACAAATATATAATGTCTCCAAATAACAACTATGATTCGAAACCTGGAAATGGGAATCATGGTGGTCTAAATACCTATCTTAGACGTAAGCGAAAAAGCTAGTAAATTGGGCTAAGTATGTGTTTTTCCCTTTTCTTAGGGTTTAAATTCTATTTCCTTGCCCTCATGTGAAACCACCGTGATCATCTAATCACCACACAATGCTAAAAAATGTCCCCTCCATTATATGTCTCAAATCAACCTTAAAAAGAAAACCAACAACCAACAGGGAAATTTAAAAATGATCACAAAATTTGACTCTCATTCAATCATCACAAAATTAACTGCCAATGTAGATATCAGAAATGAGTCTCTTCAGATAAGACGTGGGGAGGAAATAGTAGACCATTTTTAGGCAATTAAGCAATAACAACGAAGCTACACAACACAGGAAAACGCCCTATTTTTGTTTTGTCAAACCTGCAGCCTTCCATATAAAACACAAATATCACAATCTCTATATGTCAAATAGCATGCAAGCAGGCAGACAATGGCAGTATCCTATTACCATCAGAGTTGGACTGTAAAGAATTGGCCACTGTGTTCTGAGACATGGTCTCCATTGTTAGCATCTTCAGACTAATCTTCCGTAGGTAATCCGACTGTAAAAAGAAACCCATGCTAAACTAAGACTACATTGCTATCCAAAATACAAAGAAAGCTGAAACACAGACCATGTTTAGTTAAGAAATTACACATGTATAGATCAGTACATATCTAAGTAGAGTTACTTGTCATATACTAAGAAAAATTAGGACCCAAGAGTTATTGAAGCACCTGGCTTGTGGCAGCAGCATAAATCTTTTCCTCAAACCTTACAGCAATTTTCTTGAGCTCCTGTAATCCCTCTTGACCAGAGAAAGGGAGATGCCTCTTCAATGTCTCCATTCTTTACATGCAACACAATCAATAAAATTTATTGATCATCATCAAAGCATGGCATGGAGGTAGAGTTCTTAACAACAAAACTGAATTCAGGATGAATAAATAAATTCACACAAAAGGGGTTATAAATCATTCAAGCTTGTTAGCTTTGATATATGCAGTCATTTCTGTATGAATACATAAAAGCGCACTCCTGGTTTCATGTAAGTAAACATATATGTGGCTGTACCAACAACACATACAAAATTATCTTTTTAATAAAAATCAAGTTTTATTTTCTATCCCTCATATATCACATACTGTATCTAAGTACACCATCATTTATGACGCCTATGATTACTAGATTGTCTTTCTTTCTTTAGACATACTTACTCTTGTTGACAATTCTTTGCCTCGTATCTGGCTGCAGTTGACTCCTCCAATCGCCTGTGCCCATTGAGGGATCTCCATCTCCAGAAGGGCTCATTGAGGGCTCTCCATCATCATCTTCATCTTCAGAGGGGCTCATTGAGGGCTCTCCATCTTCATCTTCAGAAGGGCTCATTGAGGGCTCTCCGTCTTCATCTTCAGAAGGGCTCTCATTTGCCAAACAAAGTGTAGAGATTTGTGTAGAGATAAGCTAGAATATGAGAATGTGAGAATGAGAGAAGATAATTTTCTGGTTTTAGAATTCTTTCTTATGTCTTACATTACTTACAATCAACACATATATATACAAGTTCCTAAGCCCCCCAAGTTAGGCAACCAACCTAGTCAAGCCCCCCAAATATTGTAGGTGCCAAACATAGTAGGTGCCAAACATTAATTGACTACATAATCAACACATTAATTGACTACATAATTAACACATGTTAATTGACTACATAATTAACACTCCCCCTCAAGTTGGTGCAAAGATGTCACGCATGCCCAACTTGTCAATAGACTCATTGAAAACTCTACTTGACACTGCCTTTGTCAGAATATCAGCCAGTTGATTTTCTGAGTTTACGAACGGAAACTTAATCATCTTTTTTTCCAATTTTTCTTTGATGAAGTGTCGATCGACTTCCACATGTTTAGTACGGTCGTGTTGTACCTGGATTATGTGCTATCTCGATGGCAGCTTTATTGTCACAATATAGGTTTGTGGCATTCACTTGTTTAATGCCAAGATTCTTTAGTAATCTCCGCAACCAAAGAAATTCACATACTCCTTGAGCCATTCCTCTAAACTCGGCTTCAGCCTGGATCTTGCTACAACTCTTTGTTTCTTACTCCTCCAAGTAACTAAGTTACCACCCACAAATGTAAAATATCCAGAAGTTGAACGTCTCTCCGTGATACACCCTGCCCAATCAGCATCAGTGTATCCTTCAAGATCCATGTGTGTATGTTTGGAGAACATCAATCCTTTTCCAGGGGCAGTCTTCAAGTATCGCATTATCCGTATTACTCCATTCATGTGAGCTTCACTTGGTTGATGCATGAATTGGCTTACCATACTCACAGGCATAAGCTATGTCAGGGCGTGTGTGGGATAGATAAATCAATCGCCCAACTAACCTTTGATACCTTTCTTTATCTGTAGGAGCTTGATCTGGATACATTCCCAATTTGTGATTCTGTTCAATAGGTGTGTCAGCTGGCTTGCAATCCAACATTCCTGCTTTCTGCTCAACAAATCTAACACATACTTTCTTTGGGATAGAAATATGCCATGTTTAGATCTAGCAACCTCAATGCCAAGAAAGTATTGTAACTCACCTAGTTCCTTCATCTCAAATTCACTTCCAAGGAGCTTCTGGAGATTCTATCTCTTCATTGTCATTACCAGGTAACCACCATATCATCTACATAGATGATCAGGGCCGTAAGTTTTCCACCACGACGCTTTAAGAACAATGTGTGATCTGAGCTACTCGGAGTGTACCCAAATCGCTTCATGGAATCAGTGAATCTCCCAAACCAGGGCTCGGGGTGATTGCTTTAGCCCATACAGAGATTTTCTTAGCTTGCATACGGTATTAGGATCGGATGTCATAGGAATCCCTGGTGGTGGATCCATATATACTTCTTCTTGTAAGTCCCCATGAAGAAATGCATTTTTTTTACATCATATTGCAGCAGTGGCCAGTCAAGATTTGTAGCCAAGGATATGAGAACACGTACAGTATTGATTTTGGCAACTGGTGCAAACGTCTCCTGGTAGTCAATTCCATATGTTTGTGTATATCCCTTGGCCACTAATCGAGCTTTGTATCGGTCTATGGATCCATCAGCTTTGTATTTAACAGTGTATATCCACCGACATCCAACTGGTTTCTTCCCATGTGGTAAAGGAACCATTTCCCATGTACAATTCTTTTTCAAAGCTTCCATTTCAATTTCCATTGCTTCAGTCCATCTAGAATCTGTCACAGCATCCTGCCACTTACTTGGAATACATACAGTAGATAATTGATTGACAAATGATGCATATGACTTTGACAATCTATGAGTGGACACATGGTTATTGATGGGATATTTAGATTTAGCATTAAGGTCAGGGCAATATTGAGGTTTAGGTTTTCCCCTAGTGGATCTAGGTGGAAGTGTATATGGTGCAACATTAGGAGGTTCAGTGATTACCTCAAGTACTTCTTCATCACTAGACGAATGATGCGATGGAGGGCAGGAGGGGTTGTATTTTGTAGTTGATCATCAGGGGCATCTGGATCACCTTCTGGTTCCATAGTCCTAAGGTCTTCACTTAGGTCAGGACTGAACAAATCATGATTTTCTTCAGAATTTTCAACTCTATGAAAAAACGACCGGTCACTAGATTCTTCACGACCGGTTGCATGGGGTACTTCGTGACTGGTTGTCAATGGGTCCCGACCGGTCGCCTGGGGCACTTCGTGAGAATCTTCAACGTTTTTTCCAGCATTTGTTTCGATCTTCTCTTCAAATGACAAGTCCTTTCTCTTCACTCCCCATCTCCCCCTGAAGAGAAGGGGTCTTGGAAACCATAAAGTAAGCCAAATCTTCATGAAAAGTGGTATCCATAGTGACAAAGAGTTTTTGAGTAGGAGGATGGTAACACTTGTATCCTTTTTGATTCAAGCCATATCCAACGAACACACATCGGAGGGCACATGGATCCAGCTTACTCCGTTGATGAGAAGGAACATGAGCATAAACAACACAACCGAACACACGAGGAGGCAACTTGAGGATGGTAGGAAGAGAGATGTGATGAGCCAAGGTATCTAGTGGAGTTTGGAAATTCAAAACGCTACTAGGTACCCGATTAATCACATAGACTGGAGAGAGAAGAACATGACCCCATAAGTGGTGAGGAACAGATTTATCAAGCATGTAGGCACGGGCAACTTCAAGTAATTGGCGATTCTTCCGTTCGGCGACACCATTTTGTTGTGGAGTGAAGGGTGTGGAGGTTTGATGGATGATGCCTTGGTCCTTGAAGAATTGAGCCAAGGCACCATTTACATACTCCCCACCATTGTCGGATCGGAACACTTTGATGGATGCTTGAAACTGAGTGGTGATCATAGCATGGAATTCACGGATTGTGGTAGTAACATCACTTTTATGGGTGAGCAAGTACACCCATGTCATGCGGGTGCAGTCATCTATAAATGTAACAAACCACCTCTTGCCAGGAGAAGAGACTTTAGCAGGGCCCCAAACATCGGAGTGAATCAACTCAAAAGGAAATTCTGTTTTACTATCACTTGATGGAAATACAGTGCGATGGCTCTTGGCCAACACACAGGTTTCACACTGAAAACTGAGAATCAACTAAACCTCGGAATAAAGATGGAAACAGTCGTCGAAGGTAGCCAAATGATGGATGTCCTAAGCGACGATGCCATAGCCAAATCTGTTGTTGAGCACGTGAGTTTTGAACATGGACAGCTCGTGGTGGTGATGAGACCGTCAAGGTATACAACCCCCTCTCCGTTTACCATGCCCAATCGTCTCGTGAGTCGTAAGGTCCTGAAACTTACAATGAGAAGGATAGAATGTGGCATAACAATTATGTGAGTCAAGGAATTTCCCAACAGACAACAAATTGCATTTAATAGAGGGGACAAGTAGTGTATGAGATAAAGATAATTTAGGGGAAAGTGATATAGTCCCTTCTCCAGCAACATTAGAAGAAGCCCCATTGGCACTAGTGATGTAAGGATAATGAGATTTAGGAGATAAGGTGGAAAAAACAGTGGAGTCAAAAGTCATATGATCAGTGGCACCAGTATCAATTATCCATGTAGTAGAGCGTGTACCTGAGTCGGGGTTGGAGTCGGAGAGTAAGACAGGAGATGGAGACTCACCGGTAGTCATGACATAAGCAGCCTTGGGTGCCATGTTGCGGGTCTTGTGTGAAAGTATGGATACGTAAATGTAGCGGAAGATTTAAAGAACACAATAGGGGTACAACAGAACAAAGTAACCAAAGGGACACAAGTTTGAATTATGTAGGGACAAGGTTATGGAAGATAAGGTTATGCATAGGCACAGCAAGGCAAGGACAAGATTTAAGCAAAGGCAAAGCAATGGCAAGGATAAGGGAAAAACAAAATTACGTAGGGAAAAGTATATGCAGCGGAAGGATAAAACAACAAAGGGAACTCAACACAAGTTTTGTGTTTGAACAATATAGGAGCAAAGAAGTAAGGGCAAGATTAAGTAGAGGCAAGGTAAGGCAAGAACAAGGTAAGAACAAGGCAAGAACAAGGTAAAACAAGGTTATGCAGAGGCAACCAAAATCGATTGCTCTGATACCATGCCAAACAAAGTGTAGAGATTTGTGTAGAGATAAGCTAGAATATGAGAATGTGAGAATGAGAGAAGATAATTTTCTGGTTTTAGAATTCTTTCTTATGTCTTACATTACTTACAATCAACACATATATATACAAGTTCCTAAGCCCCCCAAGTTAGGCAACCAACCAAGTTAGGCAACCAACCTAGTCAAGCCCCCCAAATATTGTAGGTGCCAAACATAGTAGGTGCCAAACATTAATTGACTACATAATCAACACATTAATTGACTACATAATTAACACATGTTAATTGACTACATAATTAACATCATTATCATCAGCGTACATCTTGTCTGTGTCCATTGAGGGTTCGCTTGAACCACCTTGAGGAGGCCGAGGCTTCTCCTTCTCAGGATCCCCATCAGCTCTAACCAACAGAACACACCACCCTCAAACAAAACTTGAACTGCAAAAGATCGGAAACCAGAAATTATCAGGATCCTGCTCCTATATACTAAAGGGTACGATCTAAAACCAGGAACAAATCAACCTAACAATTAGATAATGAAATGAACTAAGCTTAGAGTTCTTACCTTTTGGCAGAGTGAGAAAGGTTTGGCAACTTGAAGATGAAGGTCACTCTCTCTTTCTCACTTAAGTTGCAGGAAGTTTCCCTCATTTCACTCTCACGTCGTGCTCAAAAGTCAAATAGAAGACTTGCTGTCGATTTACGCAGGCTAGCATCCAAGTTCTATATAATAAACTTTACGAAAACTATATAATTATATAAAAATGTCACGTCATCTGCATATTGTCACTTTCATTTTTCATTTTTGCATATTAAAAAGTATTAAAAATTTAGAAATAAAAAACATATTATTCAAGCAAGAATTCTTTTTTTGTCAGAAGGTAATGCTTTTTATTCATAATCGCACATAGACATTAGAGCATCCACAGTGGGGATGTGTATTTTCGGGGGTGTAAAATCACTTTTACATCCCCTTTACACCTCCAGGGGGTGTAAATGCGTTTTTTGCTCTAGTGGGGAAGATGTAAATTTAAAGATGTATAATTGATTTCCTTCACCTTTTCTGCTGTAGATTCCACTTTTGTCAACTTTTTCTCACCTTTTTTTATGTAGGTCCCACCTTCAAGAGATGTAAAAAATGATGTACATGTGCATCTTATGGTGGTGATGCAAATTTACACTCGTTTACACCTCTCCATTGCAAGTGATTCCGATCACAAATGGTGTATATTTAACATACACCTCATTATACACCCTTCTACTATGGATGCTCTTAACATATTCAAAAGCGCTCCACACATCCACTGCTTTCTTCCTTGGGATCATATTGACGAGGGCCTGTGTCCATTGAGTGCTCGCCATTTTCAGAAGCGCTCTATTGATCATCATCTCGTGCTTGTAAATTGAGGGTTCTCTTCCATCAGCTCTAATCAACAAAATAACAAAACTTGAATTGCAAAAACTAAAAAAGCAATCAAAGTTAAGATTATGCACAGCTTAAACTGAAAATTCACCATAATTGAAAATTTTAAATTGTGGGTCCTTTTCAATTCAAATTTTTAATTTAAGAAATTTCTCCATTTACAATATCATAAATTTCCGAGCAGCTGTACTTCTTAAATATTCGATTATTTTTCAAATGTATAGCCGGGCGGCTATACTATTTAAATATTATGGCCGAGCGGCTATACTATTAAAATATTCGCATATATTTTAAACTGTATAGCCGGACGGCAATACTTTTTAAATATTAGATTATATTTCAACATTATAGTCGCCGGCTATACTATTAAAATATTCGAATATATTTTAAACAGTATAGCCAGGCGGCTATACTATTTAAATAGTCAAATATATTTTAAACAGTATAGCCGCGCGGCTATACCAAAAATTTTAAATTTTTTAGTCTAAAAATCAAATAAGTGAGAGTGAAACGAATTAGGTTTAGTTTTTATTTCAATCAAGGTTTTTTTCTTTTCTTCTAGTTTTATATCCACCGTATTTTCTTGCGATCCAAAAGTCTACCATTGCCGGTTGAATTAACATCTTCAGCGAGGATGTTAAAAAGCCTTCCACACATCCAATAGAACTTCCACTGCTTGCTTCCATGTGAATCGTGATCATATTGACAAGGGCCCTGCTCTTGTTGATCCAAAAAAATTCACTAAAAACAAAAAAAAGAGTTGTGTTTGTCTAAGCCCACGTCCAGTAAGCCTTATCTAATATCGATGATAAGTGTCTAAAAAAAACAACTAAAGCCAATTATCCAATAAGCTTTTCAAGTTTCAAAGCCAAGGATAAAACAATTCAAAGGCGGATTGATCCCACGTGCAAATCTCCTAAAGGAGTTTTAAAAAAATAGAAGTTTGACCAACCAATGAAAACTCTCAAGAGAGTTTGGTGTTTCCTGTTTTGGTGGAGTGATTATTGCATGAAGAGTCCTTCACAAAAGAGGAGAGGTCGGGATGGGGGTGGTGGTGGACGGTGTACGCTGGAATGGGTTTGTTTGTTTTTTTAATTTTATTTTGTTTATATGTAGTTTTTTATGTTTTTAATTATTGATTATTTAATTATGTTTTTATCTATGTGGAGTAGGCTCTACTTGAGTGGGTAATTATCCATATGTACGAAATTACAAAAATACCCCTGCCACGTGTTGTTAATATTATGTTAACTCGCAATTGTACGAGGCAATTAGTAGTATAGCAAGACAAGTACGAGGTCGTACCCACGAAGACTGAGAAGTTCAAATTAGTTATGTACGTAGATTACCGAATTCAAGAAATTAGGAAGTTAAGTCTAAAACAGAAATTAAAGTGAGAGTGATTGTGATTGTAAAAGGAAGTGAGCAAACTGAAATTGCAAATGAAAGCAAATAAACAAGTGTAACAAAGAATGATTTTGAAGGGCTGGAAAACGGATTTGGAGACTAGGGCATTCGAATCACCATAATAATTCAACTCTTGGGTTATAAGGAGTCAAGTAATAAGTCTAATTCAGATTCAAAGATTGATTCTAGCTAAAGTATGATTAAGCCATGGTGTTTGGTCCTAACCTTGTGTTCCTAATTCCCTAATTTGATCATTTGTTGTCTAACCTAAAATTAAGCATTAGGAACCCATTAAGCATAGAAGAACAATTTAAACAACCAAGCATGTATCTAATCCCTGTTGTCGAATGTCTATACATACTCTTCCTATTCATAGTTCAATTCAAATTAAAGCATGGTGTCTACTCTTTATTCAAACCAAGATAGTTAACAAATAAGTTCTGATGGTGATCAATCATTCAAACAAGCATGTTAACTTATAAGCATAATGAATAAGAACATGAATCATGAATCAAACTTGAAACTCCAAACTTATAAACCCAGAATATTCATGTTAGGTTACATCGAAGCCCTAGTTATGGATTTAGCTACTCATAATGGAAAAGAAACTAAAACAGAAATGGGAAAACATAATGAAAACCATAAGAGTAAAAGAAACCATTTTCTGAAGTTCTTGTGGTGTCTAATGCTTCTTCAAGAGCTTCTCCACGTCTAGAAGGATATATGAAGGATATGGAGGTGATTTGGGATGAGTTTGAGTGAGTGGTGGTGGCTGAGAAAGAGGAAATTCGTAGGGAAATGGAAGGGAGGCTTTCTGGAGCTATTTTGGTGATTTGGGGCAGTTTAGAGTATTGGGTTGATTTCTGGAGTGTTTGGGGTTGTGGGAATGTTTGGGGACGATTTCTGGATGTGTTGATGGAATGATGGAAGTGTGGAGGATGGCTGGAGTGAATTGTGTGGGGGTTGATGGTGTTTGGGGTTGTGCATTTCTCTATTTATAGGGCTAAGAGGGAGGAACATCATGATAAAGTCCAACACCACCATTCCTCATTTAATAGAACCCATAACTCCCACCTCATCTTGTCTATGGTAGTGTGGTTGGAATCACTTTCATCCCATACTTCTTTGGCTGCTGCACCTCCAGCTTTCTTCACATGAGTTTTCTTTTGGTTGCTGGAAAATAGTTAGCAGCTGCAAACCTGAGCATGGTGCACAATTTGATAGGCTCACGAATTGGGCTTGACTTCATCAATTGATATGTTTGAGTAGTCCATCTTGTAGTTCAGAATCTCATCTTTCCAACCACAAGTGATTTGGCCCAATCCAAGCTTAAGTGAAAAAGATAAGTCCGAAATGAATTGCTAACTCAGTTTGCCCGTTTTTGCACAATTGTGCAACTTTTCTTATCCAAAGCCACCATTGCTACCTAAGGCCCAATGAACTGAATGACAAACATAAAAGGGATTAAAAGCACAAGTTTAACTCAATAACATAACCAAATCATAAGCTAGAGAGGTACAAAATGATATACAATTATGACTTGATCAAATACCCCAGACCTAGATATTGCTAGTCCTCGAGCAAAACAACACAAAACAAAGTTAAAAACAAAACAAGAAGTTAACTAAACCACTTCCGCAAGTAACTCGATTGCATTGAGCACATGCAACAAACCTTTAAACCTCTAGGCATCCATAGTGGGAGGAGTTGTGTCTCCTGAGGGTTTAACAGAAACGATACCCACAAACGCTTTTCCTGACTCTACAAAACAAAGTGATTAGTAAAACTTTGAAATCAACTAATGAAAATGAAAGAAAACTTTTGTCATACCTCCAATACCATAGAGTTGCCAAGATAGGTGATCAATCAGTGTGTAAAGTGGGAGCTATAGCTCAAAGGCATACGGCTTCAAAGCAAGCACACTCAAACCTCGAATAGAGAACATGCTTCGACTCTAATTCTCACAGATAGCACTCAATCACTCAAAACCACTAGTTTTATTCTCTCAAACAAGATTAAGTGAATAGATGAAATAGAAGCACAATATTTGGTTAGATCTCACAAAGGGAATCAAATACTAAGAATAGAGATACACACATACTTACAGGAACCATGAATACATCCTCAAAGATCAGCTAGGTCTTTTACAAGGTTGTAATGAAAGGCTAAGGTTAGGGGAAATGGAAGAATTGGAAGGAAAAACAAGTAACTTAAGAACATACCAAGGTTGCATCCTTCTTTGATCTGCAAGGTATCATTGGTTTAGAATGGCATGGCTGCAAACTTCATGGTATCACCTCGCATAGACTTTATTTTTCACACTTAGATCAAATCGAAACACTTTCTCTTTATCATTCTTATTTGCTGGTTTGATTTGCATCTTCTTTAACTTCATTGCACGGATGCATACCAATTTTTATTTAGGTACATGGCAGCAACTTCCTTGCCTTAAACGTGATCTTGGCACACCTTGGTATATTTCTAAGCTAGGGTATGATTGCAATGGTTAAATATCTCAAATTGAGATACAAAGGTAGGGAAAATGATGAGGGTGATAGAAGAAGAAGGGTTGAAGTGTTTGGCTGCAAGAGAGCTAATGGAACACACAAATGGGTAGAGTGAAAAGAAAGCACAAAGAATGGTTATGCACACATAGCCTAGCATCACTTCAATGAGTTCATTCATGAGTGAGAGCAAGCACATGATATCTACAAAAGAGAGAAATCATCCTTAGTATTCAATCAAAATGGAACAATGAGATCATTTAGAGTGAAATGAAGAAAATGAGTAGAGATGAGAAGTAGAAACACTTTAAACCCTCTCAAGAAAGCAATTAGGCTCGATATAGCTCACTAGGGTAGTCTCCACTATTCTCCTTCAAGAATTTGAGCATGGTACTTTAGCCACCAGAATTCTAAGAGCAAAAGCTTTGTGAAGTGAAAAATTCTGATATGAAAACCTCAAATAGCAGCTCCATAGTATTGATTGTATGACATTCTAAAAAAATTAGTGACAAGAGAACGAAAATTGAAAACACAAATGGATGAGAAATTTGAGAATTGAAAACCTCCCCCCCCCCCCCCCAGACCTAAATTGAACATTGTCCTCAATGTTAAAGCAAAGTGAAGATGATTGAGAACATGTAAATGATAGGGGAAAAGTTAAGAAGAAGGTTTAGAGAAACTCCTCATTGATGCGATAAGGTCGACCGCTACCAAGCACCTCTCTTCTTGAACACATGGGTTGCCTCCCAAGAAGCGCCTTAGTTAATGTCTTGGCAAGACATTATGTAATCAGCTAAGTTGATGGTACAAAGGGAAGTTGATCCACCACATGGCCTGCTTGAATGCCAGCTGAAATTTCCTCATAGAATGGCTTTAAACGTTGTCCATTTACTTTGAAAGTTGAGCCATCTTTAGGGTTTTGAATTTCCACAGCTCCATAGGGAGAAACATTGACCACGGTGAATGGCCCAAGCCACCTAGACTTCAATTTTCCTGGAAAGAAACGCAAATGTGAGTTGAACAACAGAACTGACATACCTTTGGAGAACTCTTTCCGTTGAATGTTTCTATCATGGTAACTCTTGGTTCGTTCTTTGTAAAGCTTTGCATTCTCATAAGACTCATGTCTAATTTCTTCCAATTCATTGAGCTGAAATTTTCTAACATGGCCAGCCTTGTCCAGATCAAAATTCAACTTCTTGATGGCCCAAAAAGCATTGTGTTCAAGCTCCATTGGCAGGTGGCATGCTTTCCCAAACACAAGACGATAAGGGCTCATTCCGATGGGAGTCTTATATGCAGTCCTATAAGCCCATAATGCATCATTGAGCTTGGCAGCCCAATCTTTTCTTGTATTGTTCACCACCTTCTCCAGGATGTGCTTAATTTCTCTATTGCTTATTTCCACTTAACCAGAAGTTTGAGGATGATATGGTGTAGAGACTCGATGGGTGATGTTGTACTTTTTCATGAGTGCTTCAAATGGCTTGTTACAGAAGTGGCTGCCTCCATCACTAATGACAGCCCTTGGAGTACCAAACCTTGTGAAAATATTATCCTTTAAGAACTTAAGCACCACCTTATGATCATTGGTTTTGGTGGCTATGGCTTCCACCTATTTAGACACATAATCAACAGCAACAAGTATGTAAGTATAACCAAAGGAAGATGGGAATGGTCCCATGAAATCAATACCCCACACATCGAAGAGCTCCACAACAAGTATGTTATTCAATGGCATTTCGTTCCTGCGACTTATGTTCCCCATCTTTTGGCACCTATCACACTTAACACAAAAATTAAACGCATTTTTGAATAGAGTGGGCCAAAAGAAACCAGATTGCAGAATTTTAAGTGCTGTTTTCTTAGCTCCAAAGTGACCTCCACAAGCCAATTCGTGGCTTTGCCTAAGTATGCTTTCTTCCTCTTCTTCTTGGAACACATCTTCTGAATGAGTTGATCCGGGCAATGCTTGAATAAGAAAGGTTCATCCCAGACATAATGTTTCACCATGGAAAAGAACCTCTTCTTGTCCTGAGAGGTTAGATCATTTCTAAGAACACCAGAAGCAAGATAATTAACAAAATCAGCATACCATGGCTCTTTGACTTGGGCAGCATATAGTTGTTCATCAGGGAAAGTCTCATTCAAGGGTAGCACAGCTGCTCCTTTTTCTTCAACCACAATTCTGCTCAAATGATCAGCTACCACATTCTCACATCCTTCTTATCTCGAATCTCCAAATCGAATTCTTGCAGCAAGAGAATCCATCTAATCAAGCGTGGTTTGGCATCCTTCTTAGTGAGCAAGTATCTAAGAGCTGCATGGTCAGAATAAACAATTACTTTAGAACCAACAAGGTAAGAACGAATTTTTTGTAAATCAAAAACCACAGCAAGCAACTCCTTCTCTGTTGTGGAGTAGTTGATTTGAGCATTATTCAAGGTCCGGCTAGCATAATGAATCACATGGGGCAGCTTGTTCTTCTTTTGACCTAAAACTGCACCAATAGCAAAGTCAGAGGCATCACACATTATTTCAAATGGTAAAGACCAATCCGGAGCTATGATAATAGGGGCTGAAGTTAGCTCCCTCTTCAAGGTAGTAAAAGCTTTCATGCAAGCTTCATTAAACTCAAAAACAGCATCCTTAGCAAGGAGATTACACAATGACCGTGTAATGCTTGAGAAATTTTTTATGAACCTTCTATAGAATCCAGCATGACCCAGAAAGCTTCTAACTCCTTTAACAGAGGTAGGGGTGGAAGATTTGAGATAAGATCGATCTTGGCTTTATCCACTTCGATTCCCTTGCTTGAAATCACATGGCCTAGCACAATGCCTTGTCTCACCATGAAGTGACACTTCTCCCAATTCAAAATCAGATTTGTTTCCTGGCATCTTTTAAGCACTAGAGACAAGTGGTGGAGACAATTATCAAAAGAGGAACCAAAAACTGAAAAATCATCCATAAATACCTCAATGAATCGTTCCACCATATCTGAAAAGATTGACATCATGCATCTTTGGAAAGTTGCTGGGGCATTGCACAAACCAAATGGCATCCTTCTATAAGCAAACGTACCAAATGGGCATGTGAATGTAGTTTTCTCTTGGTCTTCCGGAGCAATGGGAATTTGATTATAACCTAAAAAACCATCAAGAAAACAATAGTAAGCATGGCCAGATAAACGTTCAAGCATTTGATCAATAAAAGGCAAGGGGAAATGATCTTTTCTAGTGGATGTGTTCAACTTCCTGTAATCAATGCAAACTCTCCAACCAGTGACAGTTCGTGTAGGAACTAGCTCATTCTTCTCATTCTTCACAACGGTGATTCTGGACTTCTTTGGAACAACTTGCACAGGGCTCACCCACTTAGAATCTGAAATTGGATAGATGATTCCTACATCGAGTAGCTTTAAAACTTCAGCTCTAACCACCTCTTTCATGTTGGGATTTAGCCTCCTTTGGGCATCACGGGATGGTTTGCTGTCTTCTTCCATTAAAATCCGATGTATGCACATGCTTGGACTAATTCCTTTGATGTCTGCTACGGTCCACCCAATGGTTGTTTTATGCTCTTTTAGAACTTTAATTAAGCTCTCTTCTTCATGTGCGGAGAGACCTGCAGCAATTATAACAGGGAGAGTTTCATTAGCACCCAAATATGTATATTTAAGATGATTGGGAAGAGGTTTAAGTTCTAGCTTTGGTGGGATGACAATGGATGGCTCCAATTTCGTGGATGATGGTCCAAGAGGCTCGATTGGTGGCCTAAAGGATGGTGGGTATGGCGGAAACACTTCTAAGGCAGCCACCACTTCTTGGAACTCCGTTCACAAAGATCTTCCTCTTCTTGTGTTAAAACAGCTTCTAGAGCATCATTAGACTTTCTCTGCAAAATTTTGGAACAAACCTCATGATCCACAACATCAATTGAAAAGCAAGAATCAAGAGAGGTAGAAGGTTGAGATAGAGCATTAAGAATTTTAAATTGAACAGTTTCACCCAAAACAGTCATGAAAAAGGTGCTATCTTTCACTTTGATGATTGTGTCTGAGTGGCCATGAATGGCCTGCCTAGGAGAATGGGATCAACACGATCTCCATTTGGATTGTCTTCCATGTCCATCACTACAAAATCAGCAGGGAGAATTAGTGTATTAACTTGAACTAGAATATCTTCTACAATACCTTTTGGATATTTTATAGAATGATCAGCTAGTTCAAGTCGCATTGAAGTCTTCTTCATCCCTTCTAAGCCAAGCTCTTGGTAAACTGAATATGGCATAACATTGATGCTTGCTCCCAAGTCCAACATGACTCTTCCAACCTTCTTGCCTCCAATGTTAATGGGAATGTCAAAGCTGCCAGGATCATCTAGTTTTGGTGGAAGCTTCCTTTGCAACACAGCACTTACATTCTGGTCAAGTTTTACTCCTTCATTTGGAGCGAAATTGAGCTTGTGAGTTTTCAAGTCCTTGATGAATTTTCCATATGCAGGAATCTGTTCAATAAGATGAAGCAAAGGCAAATTGATATTAACTTTAATCCAAATATCATAAATCTCTTTAAAAGCCTTATCTTGCTTTACTTTCTTAAGACGGCCTGGAAATGGAATCTGTGGAACATATGGAGCGGGTGACACATATCTATCTTCTTGAAGATGTGGTGGCACAAATTTGTCATCCCTTTTATGCAATTGGAATTAGTCAGATTTCTGAGAATCTGATTTCGCCTTAGGAGCAGATTGAGAAGCTTCCGGTTGTTCTCTTTTCGTAGCCATGGTCTCCTCCTCTTCATCTTCTACAATCACAACATCATTTGAAAGATTAGAATCAACTTTATTATCAATGATCTTACCTGATCTAAGCACATGAATGGCCTTGGCTTCTGGGTTCTTTGGATTGATCATAGTTTGACTTGGCCATTTCCCAGGCTCTCTTTGAGATATTTCAGCAGCTATTTGGCCTATTTGAACTTCCAATTTGACAATGGCAGCTTGTGTAGTTTGCTGGAAATTGTACGGGGCAATTAGTAGTATAGCAAGACAAGTACGAGGTCGTACCCACGAAAACTGAGAAGTTCAAATTAGTTATGTACGTAGATTACCGAATTCAAGAAGTTAGGAAGTTAAGTCTAAAACAGAAATTAAAGTGAGAGTGATTGTGATTGTAAAAGGAAGTGAGCAAACTGAAATTGCAAATGAAAGCAAATAAACAAGTGTAACAAAGAGTGATTTTGAAGGGCTGGAAAACGGATTTGGAGACTAGGGTATTCGAATCACCATAACAATTCAATTCTGGGTTATAAAGAGTCAAGTAACAAGTCTAATTCATATTCAAAGATTGATTCTAGCTAAAGTATGATTAAGCCATGGTGTTTGGTCCTAACCTTATGTTCCTAATTCCCTAATTTGATCATTTGTTGTCTAACCTAAAATTAAGCATTAGGAACCCATTAAGCATAGAAGAACAATTTAAACAACCAAGCATGTATCTAATCCCTGTTGTCGAATGTCCATACATACTCTTCCTATTCATAGTTCAATTCGAATTAAAGCATGGTGTCTACTCTTAATTCAAACCAAGATAGTTAACAAACAAGTTCTGATGGTGATCAATCATTCAAACAAGCATGTTAACTTATAAGCATAATGAATAAGAACATGAATCATGAATCAAACTTGAAACTCCAAACTTATAAACCCAAAATATTCATGTTAGGTTACATCGAAGCCCTAGTTATGGATTTAGCTACTCATAATGGAAAAGAAACTAAAACAGAAATGGGAAAACATAATGAAAACCATAAGAGTAAAAGAAACCATTTTCTGAAGTTCTTGTGGTGTCCAATGCTTCTTCAAGAGCTTCTCCACGTCTAGAAGGATATATGAAGGATATGGAGGTGATTTGGGATGAGTTTGAGTGAGTGGTGGTGGTTGAGAAAGAGGAAATTCGCAGGGAAATGGAACGGAGGCTTTCTGGAGCTATTTTGGTGATTTAGGGCAGTTTAGAGTATTGGGTTGATTTCTGGAGTGTTTGGGGTTGTGGGAATGTTTGGGGATGATTTCTGGATGTGTTGATGGAATGATGGAAGTGTGGAGGATGGCTGGAGTGAATTGTGTGGGGGTTGATGGTGTTTGGGGTTGTGCACTTCTCTATTTATAGGTCTAAGAGGGAGTAACATCATGATGAAGTCCAACACCACCATTCCTCCTTTAATAGAACCCATAACTCCCACCTCATCTTGTTTATGGTAGTGTGGTTGGAATCACTTTCATCCCATACTTCTTTTGCTGCTGCACCTCCAGCTTTCTTCACATGGGTTTTCTTTTGGTTGCTGGAAAACATTTGGCAGCTGCAAACCTGAGCATGGTGCACAATTTGATGGGCTCACGAATTGGGCTTGACTTCATCAATTGATATGTTTGAGTAGTCCATCTTGTAGTTCAGAATCTCCTCTTTCCAACCACAAGTGATTTGGCCCAATCCAAGCTCAGGTGAAAAAGATAAGTCCAGAAATGAATTGCTAACTCAGTCTGCCCGTTTTTGCACAATTGTGCAACTTTTCTTATCCAAAGCCACCATTGCTACCTAAGGCCCAATGAACTGAATGACAAACAGAAAATGGATTAAAAGCACAAGTTTAACTCAATAACATAACCAAATCATAAGCTAGAGAGTACAATTATGACTTGATCACCACGTCATCAAAGTTAACAGAGTTTTGAATGGAGTTGACAGGAGGGGGAAAAGTGGGTCACCAAATCTTGTTCCAGGGATGAAAGTTGGCCATTTTGAGTTTGGAGGGACAAAGTGACATTTTACCAAAGTTTCAGTGGGCATTAGCGTAATTAAGCCTTTATACAAAATGACAATTAAATAAGACAACCGTTGTGAGAATGGAAGATAAACATACTTACATTTTTTAATTTAAGTAAAGTAGACCGCCATGGAATCTCAACTTTGAATTGCAAAACCAGAGATCATTTGGCTTAATTGGGTTATCAACGAACGAACTGAGCAACTAAATGTAGGGTTATTTTTACCTTGGGCGGTGGGCAGAGAGTGAGGTGAGTGTCTTGAGCTTACTGGACTGGAGAGACCGGAGTTGCCCAACAGAGTGAGAGGCGATGGCAGCAAGTATAGTATTCGAATACATTTCAACTGTATTGCCGCGCGGCTATACTAATTAAATAGTTGAATATATTTTAAGCCGGCTATACTATTTAAATATTCATATATATTTCACAGCGTATAGCCACGCGGCTATATTATTTAAATATTTGAATATAATTCTAAGAGTATTACCACGCGGCTATACTATTTAAATATTCATATATATTTATAAAGTATAGCCGCGCGTCTATACTATTATAATATTAGAATACATTTATAAAAGTATAGCCGTTTTTAAATATACGAAAATTAGACACGAGAGAGAGAGAGCCCTTGAGACTTGTTGGCAGGAAAGTTTGCCTGTTTCTCCGCGTGCAGGCAAGTGTTGAAGTGTTTCCCTCGCATTGGGTTCAAATTCAAAACCAAAATTTTTTAGTCTAAAAAATCTATGTGTTGATTAATAAAATCAAATAAGAGACAATGAAACGGTACCTTTCCCTCTCTCTCTCATATATTTTTATGCAATTGATTTCTAGCTCATGAAATAGAATAGAGTCTGTAAAGTTGCAGACTTAGCCTTTTTGGTGATTTGTGTGGAGTGAAACACCGTCTGTGGATTTTGGGTTTTGATGGGATTTTTGTATTTTCCTCTGCGTTTTTATGTTTAAATTATAGCCGGGCGGATATACTAATTAAATATTTGAATATATTTCAGCACGGCGATACAAATTAAATATTTGAATATATTTTAAAAAGGATAGCCGGACGGCTATACTATTTAAATATTCAAATATTGCCGCACGGCTATACTGTTTATATATTCGAATATATTTAAAGAGTATAACTAGGCGGCTGTACTGTTTAAATATTCGAATATATTTTAAAACGTATAGCCGAGCGGCTATACTATATATATTCTAATATACTTAAAACACATAGCCATGCGGCTATACTGTTAATTATACAAAAATGAGACGCCAGAGAGAGAGCCCTTGACCTTGAGATAGGGCAGAGACTTGTTGCCAGGAAAGTTTCCCTGTTTCTCCACTTACAGGCAAGTGTTTCCCTCGCATTGGCTATATTTTATCTCAATCTACTCGAAGGAATTTGTTCAAGAGGAAAATTGTGAACTCGCCATTGTGCCCCATTTGTGGTCAGTAACAGGAAACAGTGGAACACTAGCTTTTTCTCTGCCCATGGACACACGTGGTTTGGTTTGGGGCTCCTCTGAGTTACAGAGTGAACTTGCAGGGATGGTTGTTGGAAGTCTTAAGCCTGAAGGACATGGGAAAGAAGGAGATAATGAAATTATTCTCAATGATCAGTTTTACTTGCTGGGAAATTTGGAAGTCCAGATGTAATTTCATCTTCAAAGGCCACTTGATCAATCCTACTGTTACAATTGATCGAACCATGCGAGCTTTCAGAGAATTCATGGCAGTGACCGTCATTAGACTAAATAGTTTGATTAAGTCATTATGTTGAGTATTAATACTGCATTATGAACACACACATATATATATATATAGATATATACACGTGTCTACGTACATCACATCATATGCATGTGTCTATGGGTGAAATTGGTTTGATGGAAATTTTGGTTTATGTTTTTTTAGATTATAAAGTATGATTGATTGTGTTAACACGTATTCAGGGATCAATTGGCATCTTGGATTGGAAATGGAGTTTGGAGAGCACTTTGGTGGTGTGTTAACATGTATCTCAACATTTAATAGAGACACATGGACATGTTGGGATGCTGCAATTTGAAAGGACCCACCCTTCAAATAAACGGATGTCATACTCAGAAAATGAAAATGTTTTAGGTTTCTAAATCAAAATTATAGATGTTTGAAGATCTAATTCAATGTTACCAAAATGATTTGATGGATTTTCTAAAATTAAATTGTAAACTAAACAATAATTAGTTGCCCTCTTATTGCTTATTTTGTTATTACAAAACGTTCTAAATCCACTTTTAATTTTGGGAAATGGAAAAGAAAGCAAGTTAAAAGAGTGTATTAATGGAAAATAGTTTTTATTGGCCAAAATTATTAGAAAATAGTTTAATAAGATATGAATAAGGGGAAATGGACTATGATGGTGAGTTTTATTTTGGTTTTGCATGTGAGGGAGGTGTGTGGTACTCTTTTTTCTTGATCGAATTTTCCTCTGCTGGGAGTTTTCAAGGCAAGGTTTTATGAGGTCACCCTAGGTACACCTCCTTTCTCCAGTTTTTCTTGTTGTTTCTTGAATGTTATTTTGATTGTTTCTGAAGAAGTAATAAAGATTGTGTATTTGATTATAAAAAAAAAGTAGATAAATGGTAATGCTAGTAAATAAATATTTGTATCAATTATCAGCAGGAAGTAGTTGTCAATGTAAAAATAATTTGATTTGGGGGTGGTTTTTATTAAATAAATATTTTGTATCAATTATGTGGTGCAATGAGGAATTTTATAGATGTAGAGAGCAATGTTCGACAAATCGCTAGGCGGTAGGCAGCTAGCGGCTAGAAGAGTAATTGGGCCTAGGCGTTTAAAAAAAAAAAAAAATTATTTTGTATTATAAATTATAAATTTATACCAAAATCATGCAAAATAAAAGGATATATAAATTATAAAAAATTGTAATTGATATAAAACATGGGAAAAAGTTACTACAAAGAAAAATACTTGAAATGAAACGCTAGCCCTCTAAATCTAATTCTCCATATCCCTCCAAGACTAGGTTTTATTTAAAGTCATGCAAAAAAAATTAAAAAATAAAAAATAAAAAAAGGACCCAACCCGCCTAGCCCGCCTAGGCGGATATTTTTTTACTTTTTTATTTTTTATTTGTTGGACGATTTTTCGAACACATAGATAGTAACTCGGTTCTGTTTTTATCTTATCCAACCCCTGAAAATCCACCAAACTTGCGCCGATATAGCAGATACTTTGATTTTTCTCCTTCCCGTTCCACTCAGTTGACAAACTCAAGGAGCTTCTCAGGCGAAGCAATGTCGGTGCCTCTCTTCAACCTCGCCCCCAATCTTACCGACTCTGAGTCTGATTCTTTGGCCCTACCTCTCATCCTCAAATATTATTCATTCTTCGCAGGGACGATGACTTTTGGCGAGCAAAACACGTTTCCGGAGTCGTTTGGCCTCCTCGACCAAGCTTTCCTGTCCGGCATCAATTTCTTCGACTGTACAGAAATATGCATCCAGTGGTTCAGCGAGCCCAGACTCAGGTCAGGGGAGGAGCGAGGAGCGTCGTTTTGGCCACCAAGGTTGTAAAGTAGCTATGAGAGTATCAGTTCATGCTAACAATGGTGTGCCAGCTTGCTTTTCACTTCTGATGTGTGAAAATTTGTTCTGATAATACAGGTACCGTCTGGGCAGATGACTTGGATATGAGATGGTCCCAAGTGTTTGAATCCTAAGAATATCACCGAGGCCATTGTCGGCAGGTTTGCTAAAGCAAACAGTTTGTAATTTTTCTTCTGTTTAAACGCTTCATGTTATGCTGTGCTGAGTGATGAGTTATGTAATGTTTTAATGCAGCTTAAGGCAATTGCAGACAGATTACATTGATAATTGGCCTGCTCGGTTTGTATGTAGATAAGTGTTTTCGGATTTTGCTTTCACATTACTCTAAATTTGCAGATATGACATGAATCTGCCCCTCTGGGTGAGAAAATGATAGTCATGTTGAAATGTAAATTATTTACTGGTTTAATCTTTAGCTAGACAAGTGTAGGGCTTAGATTCAATCATATATTGTAGGACTCATATGTCGTAGTTTTGTGCCAAGTGTCTAGCTCATATTGCTGACACTATTGTATGGCTGGATTTCATTCCTTTTCCTTGTATTACGTAATAGGATCTTTCCTTTGGAATGAATCAGTGTGGGAGTGTGTGCATTGCAATGATCAGTGCTCAGTAACAAACTCTCTCTCTCTCAATCTCTATTCTTCTCTGCAACGTTTCATATTCTTCTTCTTCCCCAAAACTAAGCTCTGTTATTGAAATCTCCACAGTTAGAAATGAGGAAGGCTTGTTTTGTCGGGGGCTGGCAACGCCATTCCATTGTAGTACAGCCTTGGTCGCTGCGGCAGCTGCAGGTCTATGTGCTATCAAGTATGCAATTAATCGAGGGTATAGAAAAATTATCCTAGAGACGGACTCAAAGGTGCTTGTGGAAGGTACAAGGGGGGCTTCAAACAATGGGCTTTAGACAGTCGAACCGTTACTGGATGAGTATGACAAATTATCAAGCTTCTTTAGCAACGTTAGATGGAATTGGGAGCCTACCTAGGCATTTGAATCGCGCCGCTCATAAGGCAGCTGAGATTGGAGCTAGAGTGGTGCAACTGGAATGTTGGACTGTAAGGCCACGACCGTCTCTTGTGGGTGTTTTGGTTTCCGACGGCCTTCCCTGTCTTCCTGTGGAGGTCTCTGCTCAATAATTTATTTAGGTTCCTTTGGGTTAGGCTTTCTTCTAGGCTCTCTTTTTTATCCTAGTTTGCTTGCATCTTGTTTGTATTTCTGTCTTGTTGTTTTGCTGGCGGTTTTTGCGCCTTTTAATGAACTATTTTCAGACAAAAATAAAATAAAACATAAAACATTGCATGATTATTGTTAACTACGGATTTGACAAAATCAGTAAAAAGAGTAAAGGTCTGTTTGGAGTGCTCTCATATGAACGTTATGCGGTATAGTATATATTAAAGAGTAGAGTACCATAAAAAACCAACTATACCTAACATTGAGATTCTGTGGTCGTTGTTTTATTCACAGAAACTACTCGAATTTACCACCATAAAACGAAATTGGATGGAGTCACATAGATTTTTTGTAGCAAGCTTGATATATTGTTCTGCTGAAATGCAACTTTTGGAAATCTCTAAGACTGATATGAGGCGCTCCAACATGGTCATGAACATTTTAAGCTTCTGAAGGTTTGAGGAACAATCACATGTAGAAAACAAGGCCGCAATAGTTAAAACTTAAAACGGAGATCAAATCAAAGGCAAAGGCTGCTCAATTATGATTCTAAAGTCTAAACCTGAATGGGAATCATGGTATTCTACCCTACACCATTTCCTTATTCTTGTGGGATTATTGTTTCCAATTCTATTTGCTTGCCCTCATGTGAAATCACCGTGATCATCTAATCACCAAACAATGCTCAAAATGTCACCTCCATTATATGTCTCAAATCAATGTAAAAAAGAAAAGCAACAACCAACAGGGATATTTCAAAATTTGACACTCATTCGATCATCACAAAATTAACTGCCAACGTAGATATCAGAAATGAGTCTCTTCAGATAAGACCTGTGGGGAGGAAATAGTAGACCATTTTCAGGCAATTAAGCAACAACAACGAAGCTACACAACACAGGAAAACGCCCTATTTTTGTTTTGTCAAACCTGCAGCTTTCCATATAAAACACAAATATCACAATCTCTATACGTCAAATAGCATGCAAGCAGGGAGACAATGGCAGTAGTTGTTGGAAATTGGCTCAAATGTAGAAGAATTTTGGAGTTGCCCATGTGAGTAAATGTTGGCTTACTATGAGGTCAAAAATGGTGGATTGTTTGGTAGCCATCCATTGGTAAGTTTGGTAGCCAACAAATGAATAGTTGAAGCTTGCATTCACACTCATGCATCTTTGGCTATAAATTGGAAGCAAATGGTTTCATTTGAAGCATCCCACCAAGTGTTGAGTAGAAGAGAAAAATAGCAAGAAAGGCATCTAGCCAAAGAGAGAAATCTCTCTAATTGTTCTTTGCTTTGTATCATTGTTTTCTCTTCAATTGTTGTGAGAGTGAGACTTGGGTGTATTTGGGGCTTTGGGTTTTCTTGAGTGATAAACACTTTGTATACTCTCTTTGATTATAGTGAATTACTCCGTCGTCTCCAAACTGGATGTAGGCATTGCCGAAACCAGTATAAATCTTGGTGTTCTTGTTGGTGTTGTTTTGTGTTCCATTTATCTCCTGCTAGTTGTTATTTATTTTTCACTCACAATTGGTTGACGCTTCCGCACAACAAGTGGTATCAGAGCTCCAGTTTTTCAACTGGGTTTCGTAGGAGTGAAAAATTCGTCGGAGCTACAGTTCCGTGAATAGTGTCGGCGCTACAGTTCTCGTGAACAGTGCTGTATTTGTGAACAGTGCCGGATTTGATGGCTGGAGATAAAGACGAACTTGTGAAGGAGAAGGAGTCGACATCCAATAGACATCCAATCGCTACTACAAGGTTAGAGGTGGATAAATTCAATGGCTCTAATAATTTTGGTATGTGGCAATGTGAAGTTATGGATGTGTTGTATCAACAAGAGTTGGATATTGTTTTGGAGAATAAACCCGAAGAAATTGATGATAAGCAGTGGAAGAGACTTAATCTTCATGCTTGTGGCTCTATTCGATCATTCCTTGATAAGGAGTTGAAATACCCGTATATGAAGGAAACTTCTGCTAAGGAGTTATGGACGAAATTGGAGGAGAAGTATATGACCAAGAGCGCAGAAAATCGGCTCTTCTTGAAGAAGCGACTCTTCCAATTTCAATATCGTTCAGGTATTTCTATGCACGAACACCTCAATGATTATAATAAAATACTTGCTGATTTAGCAAACCTTGATGTGAAAATTCTTGACGAGGATAAGGCACTATGTTTGTTAAATTCATTGCCCGATGATTATGATCATTTGACAACTACTTTGTTGTATGGAAAATCCGAGGTGAAACTTGAGGAGGTGTCTGCGGCATTGGTGAATCATGAGTGTCGTAAGAAGGACCAAAAGACTCACAATTCACAAACCGAGGCACTAGTTGCAAGGGGTCGAAACAGAGGAAAGAAAATCTGGAAACGGGGAAAGTTTCCTGCCATAGATGAATGTGCCTTTTGTCACCAAAAGGGTCATTGGAAGAAA
This sequence comes from Prunus fruticosa, assembly GCA_018703695.1. Taxonomy (NCBI): domain Eukaryota; kingdom Viridiplantae; phylum Streptophyta; class Magnoliopsida; order Rosales; family Rosaceae; genus Prunus; species Prunus fruticosa. The sequence goes on from CM031922.1 coordinate 3,595,434, forward strand.
GACTGCCCCAAATTGAAGAACAAAGAAAAGGAGAAAGCGGATTCTGAAGCAAATGTTGCAAAATCTGGAGATGATGATTTCGAGTTTGCCTTGGCTAGTTCATCTGCGATGGTCACTTCGAGGAGTGGATTTTGGATTCAGGTTGCACCTATCATATGTGTCCCATTCGGGAATGGTTTTCTAGCTTCAAGGAGCTGGATGGTGGAGTTGTTTTGTTGGGCAATAATAATGCTTGCAAAACACAAGGGATAGGCAAAATCTGTTTGAAGATGCATGATGGAACAGTCAAGAGAATTGAGTGATGTTCGGTATGTACCGGATATGAAGAAGAATCTCATCTCATTGGGCGCTTTGGAATCCAAGGGTCTCAAGATCACCATGGATGGTGGAGTTCTTAACGCTGTGTACGGGGCATTGGTGGTGATGAAAGGTACAAGACGAAATAACTTGTATTTCTTGCAGGGGAGTACAGTTATTGGTGGAGCGCTGTCACGGAAGCCTGACGGGAGAGCACAGACACCACGAGGTTATGGCATATGCGTCTTGGGCATGCTGGTGAAAAAGCGTTGCAAGGATTGGTGAAGCAAGGCTTATTGAAGGGTGCAAAGGCATGCAAATTGGAATTTTGTGAACACTGTGTGCTTGGTAAGCAAACTAGAGTGAAATTTGATACCGTTATTCACCACACTAATGGCACTCTAGATTATGTTCACACTGATGTTTGGGGACCTTCCAAGAATGCACCTTGGGGAGGTTGCCATTATTTGGTCTCCGTTGTTGATGACTTCTCTAGAAGAGTATGGGTGTACACCACGAAGCGTAAAGATGAAGTCTTGAAGATATTCCTGAAGTGTAAAGAGATGATTACGCAAAGGGATCGAAAGATCAAGACTCTCAGACTCAGACAATGGTGGTGAATATAGGTCTGATCCTTTCTTGAAAGATTGTCAAGATGAGGGTATTGTGAGGCACTTCACGGTTAGGGAGACACTGCAACAAAATGGGGTGGCAGAGCGCATGAACCGTACTTTGCTTGAGAAAGTTCGGTGTATGTTGTCTAATGCTGGATTAGGCAAGGCGTTTTGGGCTGAGGCGATTAGTTATGCAAGCCATCTCATTAATCGGTTGCTTGCTGCTGCGAACGAGGGCAAAACGCCCATGGAGGTATGGTCTTGTAAACCTTGTACTGATTACAAGTATTTACACATATTTGGTTGTTCTGCTTACTACCATGTCAGGGAAAGCAAGTTGGATCCAAGAGCAAAGAAAGCTCCTGTTTATGGGCTTTAGCACTGGCGTGAAGGGATACCGACTCTTGGTGTCCAGATGAGAAGAAATTTATTGTAAGCAGATATGTGACTTTTGATGAGACTGCTATGGTTAATCAGAACAAGCATGAAGGTGAAATTGAAGCTACCAAGACCATGAGTAGTTCAAAGCAGGTGGAGTTACTAAAGACTCCAGTTGTTCCAGGTAAGGTCTAATGAAGAGGACAAAGATGATGAAGAGGAGGCACCTACCCAAGAGCCTCCACAGCAACAAAATTGGGTGTATGCCAAGAAGATGGAATCCTTGGAAAAGGATAATGTAAGATTCGAAGCCAGATTGGTAGCTAAAGGCTATGCTCAGAAGGAAGGCATTGACTACAATGAGGTATTTTCTCCGGTAGTAAAACATTCTTCTATTCGTATTTTGTTGGCTTTGGTTGCGCAGTTTGACCTGGAGTTGGCTCAACTTGATGTCAAGACTGTTTTCTTACATGATGATTTGGAGATCTATATGTCTAAGCCAGAAGGTTTTAGTGTTGCTGGAAAGGAAAATTGGGTTTGCAAATTGCAGAAATCATTGTATGGCTTGAAGCAGTCTCCAAGACAATGGTACAAGCAATTTGATAGGTTGGAGAAGCCAGTTTCGTTGTTCAAGTTTAAGCGTTGCTTGGACTTGATTGAGATTCGTAAAATTTGTTGATTGCCCCCTGGGGGGATTGGGAGACGACCATTGGGAGTGTTACTATGAGAGTTTGTTACATATTGAGCCAAGGTGGAGATTGTTGGAAATTGGCTCAAATGTAGAAGAATTTTGGAGTTGCCCATGTGAGTCAAAGTTAGTTGCCCATGTGAGTAAATGTTGGCTTACTATGAGGTCAAAAATGGTGGATTGTTTGGTAGCCATCCATTGGTAAGTTTGGTAGCCAACAAATGAATAGTTGAAGCTTGCATTCACACTCATGCATCTTTGGCTATAAATTGGAAGCAAATGGTTTCATTTGAAGCATCCCACCAAGTGTTGAGTAGAAGAGAAAAATAGCAAGAAAGGCATCTAGCCAAAGAGAGAAATCTCTCTAATTGTTCTTTGCTTTGTATCATTGTTTTATCTTCAATTGTTGTGAGAGTGAGACTTGGGTGTATTTGGGGCTTTGGGTTTTCTTGAGTGATAAACACTTTGTATACTCTCTTTGATTATAGTGAATTACTCCGTCGTCTCCAAACTGGATGTAGGCATTGCCGAACCAGGATAAATCTTGGTGTTCTTGTTGGTGTTGTTTTGTGTTCCATTTATCTCCTGCTAGTTGTTATTTATTTTTCACTCACAATTGGTTGACGCTTCCGCACAACAGTAGTATCCTATTACCATCAGAGTTGGACTGTAAAGAATTGGCCATTTTGTTCTGAGACTTGGTCTCCATTGTTGGCATCTTCTGACTAATCTTCCGTAGGTAATCCGCCTGTAAAAAGAAATCCAAGCTAAACTTAGACTACACTGCTATCTAAAATAAAAAGAAAGCTGAAACAGAGACCATGTACATTTTAGAAACAACATATGTAATAGATAGGTGCATATCTAAGTACAGTTACATGAAGTGGCGGATCCAGGATTATGTGGCCAAGGGGGCTTAGTGTAAAAGTTCCAAAATTTTTCTAAACAAAGGAAGCATGAATGGCGGAGGCTAGAAAAAGAGGAAGCATGAATAAAAGGGAATAACATAAAGGTGAGCACTGAAAATGGAAGGGAATAACATAAACAAATTGAACTATAAAAACCCAGGCAACTGTTTTGCCCAGAAATTTGAAGCTTTTTGGTCACCAAAAGTTTTTAGCGACAGATGTTCATCAGATTTTTCGTGGCTAAAACTTTTCTGCGACGGTGTTCTTCAAATTTTTCGTCACTAAAAGTCAAATTTCCAGATCAACTTCAGACTTATATACAAGGGTAAGTTCCAAGTTTCTATCTTTAGTTTAGTTGTTTCCTGATTTTATTTGCATGCTGTTTCACAAATTAGACCAGAATAATAACACATACATATGGGAATGAAGAGTAAAGCTGAAGGTGATATATCATAACTAAAGTTGGTTGGTTATTAGTTTAGTCTGTTACAAGTTTGTTACTCATGTAATTAGTTTGTTTTCTGTGGTTGGTTTAGAATAGCTAAATGTAAATAGTCAAAAGGCTATATATATGTAATTGTATTAATTCATTTGTCGATTAATGAAAAGTAATAGATCTCTTAATTCTTAAGAAACCTTTCTCTCTTTTTCTTCTTCTCTCTCTCTCTCTCTCTCTCTTTTACAAGACCACAGAGTTTCTACAAAGAGGAAGAGTTCTGCTGGGAATTTCGTCGAGAGACGGGTCAGTGTGCAGGGGCTTCCAGGCAGCGGTCCAAGGGGGCTTTCATGGAGTCCCTTCCCAACTTTTCAGCATTCCAAGGGGGCTTCAGCCCCCTCTTGTCCCAACGTCGATCCGCCTCTGGTTACATGTCATGTATGAAGAAAAATTAGGACCCATGAGTTATTGAAGTACCTGGCTTGTGGCAGCAGGTATAAACCTTTTCCTCAAACCTCACAGCAATTTTCTTGAGCTCCTGTAATCCTCTTGACCAGAGAAAGGGAGATGCCTCTTCAATGTCTCCATTCTTTACATGCAACTGGTTCCCTCTTTTCGGCCGGGTAGGCCGATTGAAGGAGTTTTTGGTCCTTCTTCTCTTAAGATGCGTAGGCGTGCCACCACCAAACCACTTGATGGCTTGGATGGAAAGATCGTGTGAGTGTGTTTGCACTTCTGACTTTTAATCAAACAATTGATCGACCAAGCAAGGAACCTCCTCTTGGCCTAGGTTGTTTTCCTTCCCTGAGGTCAAGGATGATTGAGCTTTGTATGACTATTTTTAGGATTTTTGTGATAAGTGTAGTGAATGTAAATGCATAAACGAAATGACAGAAATGTAAATGCGATAAAATATATTAAAGCGATAAAGACTTGAATTAAACTGGAATGTAAAGACAATTGAAATTAAATTGCAAGAATGTAAGTTTACACTAGGAAAACGAAGAACTTGGATAATCTGAAAAACTTGGAAGATAAAATTCTAGACTATGAATCGAAAAGTCAGGGATAAAAAGATAGATTTTGCGTGTTGAGTCGGAGGTCTCTTCTCTTCTTCTTGAAGACCAATTTATAGAGCTTCCTTCAGCTCATGGGTTTTGCCATTAAATGGCCTCAACTAACTTTCATTGGAAATCCTTCCAAGATTGATGTCTTCCGGGGCTCTATACATTTAATGAGAATTTTCCAACCATCATCAACTCCTATGGTTGGTCAGTAAAATGAGATCAAGATAGTAGGGTGGCTACAAATTTTCCAATATTAATGCCTTCCGGAGCTCTAGACATGAACTACCTGATGTCTTGGAAATCTTCCCGATATTAATGCCCTCCTGTCTTCCCACTATTAATGCCCTCCTCGCAGCCAACTCTTTGCAGCCAGCACGTTGCAGCCAGCACGTTGCAACCAGCACCTTGCAGCCAGCACCTTGCAGCCAACACTTTGTATTGGAATTCATTTGCTGTTGACATAAAGCGCATGCCAACAAAGAAAAAGAAAGAAAGGTTTCTTTCCCCAAATGGACAAACCAATTAAACTTCTCCCATAAAATAATGCCAAATCCACCCAAAGCATGTTTGAGTCAAACATTTCAGCATTTCCCACGTGATTTGCTGCTTCCTTTGCCCAATTGTTAGTTAACAAAACAACACTCTTGGCTGCAACTTTGCATTGTTTCCTTTTGCAGACCCCCATGCTATCTCTCCAGCCAATGTTATCTCTTCAGCCAATTCTCATTCATCCACCTATTATTTTCTTCAGCCCACTTTTCTTCAGCTAACTTCTTCAAGACCCAAAATCGAGGGTACTGTTCAGAAATCCAGAAGTCATATTTCGGAAGCTCCGATCAGAAAACTTCCTTCATGAAAGTTGTTCGTCTACCTGAGGACTAAAATCTGTGAAATTTGTAGATTTTTCTGAATTTTCCTGATGCCTCAAAACAGGTTTGCAGCTTTTGTGTTCAGCCATGGCTGGTGGGTTTCTGCAGACTCGGTTTCTGCATTTGATTTTAATATGTAATTCTCGGATGGTTGTGATTGCTTCACGAAATTTGCTCGAAATTGTGTTGTTTACAACATATCCAAAATTGAAGATCATCCAACCATTGTAGTGTCCCCTGCCTTCATTTTTCTGAAGTATAGATTTGGAGACCACTTGACTTAGCTTGGATTTGGAGACCATATCCAAACATTGCCCCCTTGATTCCTTGGCCTTCAATTGGTGAAAGGGTAAGTGAATCAAAATTCTTACAACCTTTTTGCTTCCTCCGGATGTTTCAACTTCGTGCTTTATTGTAGCAATTTGTGGTTCTTGAGTTAAATCGATGTTTAGGGAGATACCCTAATCAATTCTTGAGAAATCTTTGAATTTTATAACCGTTAGAAAACCTAGGCATTATAAATACCAATTTGGCTCCAAACATTTCTCCATACTCAAAACTCCATTGCCATTGCTTTTATACAACTCTCTCCTACCAAACCTAAACTTTGCCTCATATATTCACCATTAGATAGGCCAAAAACCATTCAAATCATCACCAAATCCGTTATTTTACGAGTTTTCAAGTAAGTTGAACTCCTTTACGGTTGACATTGTTGTGATTTTGATGAATGGTGGCCATTGGAAGCTCATTTTTTAAACCTTTTGAAAGTTTGAATGTTCTTTAAGTTCTTGGCCTTTTTTGCTTTTTTGCCACTACATTTTTCTTGATTCAAATAATATTTGTGTTTGTAGGATGGATCTAGAATTGAAGTCCATCACTTCTCACTTGGCCAAGTTGAAGAAGGCCATGGCTGAAAGTGAACAACGACCTGAGGAAGCCTACGCCATCAAATTACAAGGTGATGTCCCAAGATACGTTCTTGGCCCTTTGTACCCACTTCATCCTCCAGATGAAGTGGTGAGGATTTGGTCCGAACAAAGTGATGATCCTTTGCCTTTCACCATGGAGTTCGATTGGAAATCAATTTGGGAAGCTCTTCGACCTTTCAAAGGTTGGCCATGCAAAACTTATGAAGTTGAATGTGTGGTTAAGAAGAATTTTAAAGCCAAGAAACCCAACTCAGCGGCCGACGTCGAGCCTAAGAAAAGTTGGTATGATTGGTACAGAGCTTTGGAACCAAACTTAAGACTTCTTGGCAAAAAAGCGGGATCTATGATGTCTTGGCTCTTTGCGCTTCCGAGGATTTTCCTTGTGATCGTTCACTCATCATCGCAGCCTTATGCTTCTGGTCATCCTCCGTTAACTGCATGAGATTACGGTTTGGGATGATGACCCCCACTTTACTTGATCTAGCCGCTATTGCCGGTCTTCGTCCACACGGCGTGGTTTATTCGCGGCTGACCTTCCGAAACCCCTTTTGAAGCCGGTCTATGACAAACCCAATAAGAATTTCACCAACTGGATCAAGACCTACTTTGGCTATATGGGGTCATCCTCTGGGGCCCCGATAGGTTCAACAAATGGTGTATCTTACACAGAGCATGTAGCTTTTCTTCATATGTGGCTATGCAAATTCTTGACTTGCTCAAAGTCTCGCCAAGTCACCAAAGAAGTCCAACCTTTTGCTGAAGCTCTTGCAGATGGCCAAGCAGTGGCCTTGGGTCCCATCTTTTTGGCGTACCTCTACAGATGCCTTCGTGATATTGTTTTGCCCAAACCCATATCATGCAAACCTTCAGGCCCGATTTGGCTTTTTCAGTTGTGGCTTCAGGTCTACTTCCCGGAGTTGGGTCCAGCTACGTCACATTCCGGGGGTGACTCGCTTTTAGGAAAATCGATTGCTAGCCTCCCCCTGCCCAAACATCATGTGGAGGATTGCTTTCGATTTTTCTATGAATGTTCACAGAGGTCACCCAGTGACTTATCCATGTGCTTAGATCATCGTTACCCGAATTATTTGGCCTTCGACCTTGCCAGCATCCCCACATTGGAGGCCAAGGAAGAACGACGAGAACTTTGGGCGAGCATTCTAATCAGTCAAGATCTTCCTTATGGCCTTGCATTGAACAAAGTGAGCCCTTACCCTTGCGGCTGCGAGGTGTACTATCCCTCCTCGTGGGTCGTCAGATGGGTTTTATTCAGGGTGTTCCATCTCCCATGGTTGACTCCCACAACTATTTTTCCTCATGGAGAATATCTTTTAAGAAAGAAAGCGAAGTGAATTCCATGGTGAACTTTAATCGTGAGTTGGTCAAAGTTTTCGACTTCCAAATCCGTGACCCCAAATTTGGCTTCACCGAATCTTTCAAGGCTTGGTGGGGAAAAATATCAACCCCTTGGTTTTCCCAACCTTCTGAGGTCCATATGGAAAGGATCTTCTGGGGTTGCGCTCTCTTCCACTTATTATAGTTTTAAGCAAGGTAAACCCTTTTTATTTTTATTTTTATATATGCTAGACTTGACTACTAGTCTATTAACATCTTCGCCTCTTGCAGCCACAAAAGAGGCGAGCGCAGCTGACTCCAATCCTAGTCAGGGTGAAAAGAGGCCACTTCCCTCCAACCAAGGTAAACCAACTTTTGTTGGACTTCTGGCCATTCCTCATTTAATCTTGGATGCTTTTAGAAGCCGATATTCCCAATGTTTTCTTTCAGATGTTGGGGAGGATTGGAACTCCTCCGACTATGATGTTGGGATTCCACCAGCCGATGACGCAATACTTGCTCAACCCAGAAAAATTCCGAAAAACCTATTGCCCCCAAGTGCGATTTTTTTTTAAAAAAAAAATTTCTTTAAAAAAAAAGATTGGACTTTGGCCTTGTAGGCTCGAGTAGGATAGTAGAGCCACCCAACCATTCTCACTCGACTATGGCCACTCACTCAGCCGTTTCTTCTTCGGCCATCCCAGGTAAGTTTCATTCTCACTACATCTTCCACCTTATTCTTGGTATTTTCTTAACTTGTGGTTTAAATGTAAGAATCTCGAATTCCCATACTTGAAGTTGGAGTTGGTAGACAAACTGCTATTTCTGAGGCTGAAATTGAGGTAAGCTTCTTTGGCCCATCTTGGATGGATTTTTCCATACTTAAGATTTTTTACAAAAATTTTGCTTAGCGAATCCAGGACGGAGATTATTGGTGCCAACCTTTCCACCATCCCAGATGCTATTATGGCCGAGACTCAACAAAACATTCGGCAATCAAGAAGTCGTGAGGTTGATCATGGAATCATTAATGACACTTCCCATACTCCAGATCATCAAGGTAATCTTGGAATCTCAACTTCGTCGAATTTCTATATATGAAAACTTGCCCCAGTCCCTTTATTAAAACTTTGGATCATTTTAGGTAGTTTCTCTCAGTCTTGAGACCACCTTGGTTGACCCAACGACAATTAGAGATGAAGTTCAAATTTTACCAGATCACACCGGCCATTCCACAGACGATTAGATTTTTCAGGTAATTCCGCATGCTTCATTATTTTTACATATTCCAAACCCCTTCAAAAATTTCCATTTTCTCACTCTGGTGAACATTGTGGATCATTAGACCACTTCGACCGATCAGACGGCCAATGCTAGTGGTGAACCTCAGGCCATCCCGGTCATATTGAGCAATGGGCCTGCATCAAGGATCCCTCTGACCATCATTAGAAATGCTCATACCTATTTTGACAGATCAGCAGCATGAAGTATGTCTTGACATCTTGCTTTTAACTGTTCAAATATTATCCCAACTCATTTGATCCCATGCTAGGTTGGAGAACCTATTATGGCCAATCCCCTTTCCGTTCGGGTACCCACGGCTGGAACCTTGGTTGAGGGTGACGGTGAGCGACCACCATCGACGGACCAAGATGACCTTATTCAGTCGCTTTGGACCATGTAAGCATCATTTGCTAATCCCTTCGATTCCCTCCTTTTATATATATATATATATATATATAACTTGGAACTCTTTATATTCATATAATCTTGCTGGCAGGCCCCTGGCGACATCTTTGCCTATCTTGATCAGTGGGATGCTTCTGCCACTCCTGCGGAGGCTTCCACTCGTTGTGCCATTTCTTCGACTGTGGCTGGGGTGCTTCCAGGATCCTGAAGCGGAGGCACTACTTCGTTCATACAGAGATCGAGATTGTATATCCTTGGGCCGACCAAGCCGCTATTGAGGCATTGATAACCTCCGGCTTTTTTTCTGACCAGACTACGATACGCACGATCATGCATCTCTTTGGAGAAGTGGCAAGACTGATTCCCCGCCATCCTTCCCTTCGAGAGGAACTAAGGGTAGGTGAGGCCTTAGAACGGCAGATTGCTTCGACGAGTGCCATTATTAGGCAGAAGGTCGAGCTTGGCCGTAAGAAGAAGCATGAGGTCAGGAGTATTGATGAGCAGATTAGGCAGCTTCGGGGCAGGAGGGCTGCCATTCTTGCCGAGGTCTGAGGATATTCGGAGTTATGGACCTCTTGAGGCTCAACTTCACCAAGACTCAGTTCCAAGTGACATCATTTGAGGCGAGGAAGCTACCCATCATATCTGCCTTGTGCGCTGGAGAGAGCGCGTGTGAGAGTTTCCGGACTGCTCTTCGTAGCCTGTTTCCGATGTTTAGATATGTATTAGGCCATTAGTTGGCCCCTTTTGTATTTATCTAAACTTACATTTGATGTTGTTATATATGATAGAGCTAGCTTTTGTTTAGTTTGGTAGATGTTTTGGCCATTGCTTGGCCCATTTTGTAAAACCCAACTGACATATCTAGATATACGATGTTGTTCGGGTTATTCATTTTACTTCGCTTCAAAAGTCTTACCCACATAACAAACTAACTTTACCAAAACCGAATGTTCTAGTACTCTACTTATCCATCATCTCCCAAGCCGTAGGGTAATACTTCTTCAGAAATCGGCCATTAATAGGTGAATCATGGAGACGACCACTTTCATAACTCAACCTATATGCTCCTTTTCCTAAAACCTGGTTGATGAGGAAAGGTCCCTCCCATGTTGGAGACCATTTACCAAAACTACGATCTTTCGTTCCTAATGGGAGAATAGTCTTCCATACTAAATCTCCAACTCTGAAACTCTTGGCTTTAGTCTTATTATCATACGCCCTGGCCACCTTTTCTTTTTGGGCCTTTAATTTATCCAAGGCCTCAAGTCGGACTTCGTCGAGATCATCTAGCTCTTGAGCCATCGCCTGATTATACTCATCCTCACTCCATTCAGCATGGCGAGCCACCCTTAAAGACTTTACCGAAATCTCGAGAGGTAAGACGGCGTCATGGCCGTATGTGAGTGCGAATGGTGTCGTCCCGTGCCAGACCTTTTAGAGGTCATGTAGGCCCAAAGGGTATTGGAGAGGAGAGAATACCATTCTTTAGGATTTTTCTCAATCATTCTTTCCAAAATCCCTTTTATTACTTTGTTGCTGGCCTCAGCTTGACCATTTGACTGAGGATTGTATGGGGTGGACTGAACCATCCTAACTCCCCAATTTTTTGCGGCTGCTTTGACAGCTTCTCCCACGAAAGCCGTTCCTCGGTCAGTCATGATAGACTCTGGTAATCCGAATCGATGGATGATAGATTTCTTAATAAACTCTATCACTTCAGCTTGGGTAACTTGCTTTAGTGGTACGACCTCTACCCATTTTGTAAAGAAGTCGGTGGCCACTAAAATGAACTTGTGACCCTTGGATGATTTCGGTTGGATCTGGCCAATCACATCCATCGCCCAACCCTTAAAAGGCCAAGCCTTCACAATAGGATTCATGGGCCCGGCCGGAACATCCTGAACAGGGCCATGCCTTTGACAACCTTGGCACCCTTTGGCGTAATCAATGCAATCCTTCAGGATGGTTGGCCAATAATACCCATGCCTCCTCAGCAACCATCTCATCTTGATGCCTGCTTGATAAGCTCAGCATATTCCTTCATGAATCTCAGTCATAACCACCATTTGATCAATCTTTCCTAGACATTTCATGAGTAAGTCGTCAGAGCCAATACAAAAAAGCTCTTCATCCCTGAGCACATAACTTATGGCCCTTTGCCGAACCTGCCGGCAATGCGAACCACTTGGACATTTCAGATACTCCTGTTTGGATGTGGTCTCCAAATCCAAGCTAGGTCAAGTGGTCTCCAAATCCTTACTTCAGAAAAATGAAAGCAGGGGGCACTACAATGGTTGGATGATCTTCAATTTTGGATATGTTATAAACAACACAATTTCGAGCAAATTTCGTGAAGCAATCACAACCATCCGAGAATCACATATTAAAATCAAATGCAGAAACCGAGTCTGCAGAAACCCACCAGCCATGGCTGAACACAAAATCTGCAAACCCGTTTTGAGGCATCAGGAAAATTCAGAAAAATCTACAAATTTCACAAACTTTAGTCCTCAGTTAGACGAACAACTTTCATGAAGTAAGTTTTCTGATCGGAGCTTCCGAAATATGACTTATGGATTTCTGAACAGGTACCCCCGATTTTGGGTGAAGAAAAGTGGGCTGAAGAAAATAATAGGTGGATGAATGAGAATTGGCTGAAGAGATAACATTGGCTGGAGAGATAGCATGGGGGTCTGCAAAAAGAAACAATGCAAAGTTGCAGCCAAGAGTGTTGTTTTGTTAACTAACAATTGGGCAAAAGAAGCAGCAAATCACGTGGGAAATGCTGAAATGTTTGACTCAAACATGCTTTGGGTGGATTTGGCATTATTTTATGGGAGAAGCTTAATTGGTTTGTCCATTTGGGGAAAGAAACATTTCTTTCTTTTTCTTTGTTTAGTGTTTCAAGTGGGTATGCGCTTTATGTCAACAGCAAATGAATTCCAATACAAAATGCTGGCTGCAAGGTGCTGGCTGCAATGTGCCGGCTGCAACGTGCTGGCTGCAATGTGCCTGGCTGCAACGTGCCGGCTGCAACGTGCTGGCTGCAAGATGCCTGGCTGCAAAGAGTTGGCTACGAGGAGGGCATTAATATTGGGAAAATTTCCAAGCCATCGGGTAGTTCATGCCTAGAGCTCGGAAGACATTAATATTGGAAAATTTGTAGCCACCCTACTATCTTGATCTCATTTTCCTGACCAACCATAGGGGTTGATGATGGTTGGAAAATTCTCATTAAATGTCTAGAGCCCCGGAAGACGTCAATCTTGGAAGGATGTCCGATGAAAGTTAGTTGATGCCATTTAATGGCAAAACCCACAAGCTGAAGAAGAGAAGAGGACCTCCGACTCAACACACAAAATCTATCTTTTTATCCCTACTTTTCGATTCATAGTCTAGAATTTTATCTTCCAAGTTTTCAGATTATCCAAGTTCTTCGTTTTCCTAGTGTAAGCTTACATTCTTGCAATTTAATTTCAATTGTCTTTACATTCCAGTTTAATTCAAGTCTTTATCGCTTTAATCTATTTTATCGCATTTACATTTCTGTCATTTCGTTTATGCATTTACATTCACCGCACTTATCACAAAAATCCTAAAAATAGTCATACAAAGCTCAATCATCCTTGACCTCAAGGAAGAAAAACAACCTAGGTCAAGAGGAGGTTCCTTACTTGGTCGATCAATTGTTTGATTAAAAATCAGAAGCGCAAACACACTCATACGATCTTTCCATCCAAGCCATCAAGTGGTTTGGTGGTGGCACGCATACGCATCTCAAGAGAAGAAGGACCAAAAACTCCTTCCATCGTCCTACCCGGCCGAAAAGAGGGAAACAGCAACACAATCAATAAAAGTTATTGACCATCATCAAAGCATGGCATGGAGGTACAGTTCTTAACAACAAAAGTGAATTCAGGATAAATAATGTAATCCACTAAACTATTTCTTAAGAAGAATAAAAACACTTACATCTTGTTGACAATTCTTTGCCTTGAATCTGGCGCCAGTTGACTCCTCCAATTGTCTGTGTCCATTGCGGGCTCTCCATCTCTTGAAGGGCTCATTGAGGGCTCTCCATATGCAGAAGGGTTCTCCATTAACATCGGCGGATCATTATCAACGATAAATATCTCGTCTGCGTCAATGGAGGGTTCTCCATCTTCAGAGGGGCTCTCATCATCATCATCATCAGCGTACATCTTGTCTGTGTCCATTGAGGGTTCGCTTGAACCACCTTGAGGAGGCCGAGGCTTCTCATTATCAGTATCCATCAGCTCTAACCAACATAACACACCACCCTCAAACAAAACTTGAACTGCAAAAGATCGGAAACCAGAAATTATCAGTACCCTGCTCCTATATACTAAAGGGTACGATCTAAAACCAGGAACAAATCAACCTAACAATTAGATAATGAAATGAAATAAGCTTAGAGTTCTTACCTTCTGGCAGAGTGAGAAAGGTTTGGCAACTTGAAGATGAAGACCATGTTAAAATAAATTGTATCGATAATTATTGGAAATCCCTCTCTTTGGAGTCAATATGTGCGGCTGGTATTTTGTCCCTTTAGAAAGCACACGGATGCATGTATGCATAGTCAATAATTGATGGCTGGAAAGGGAGAGAAAAATGGGGGAGCTGTACATGCTTTCGGCTTGGTGGGAGACAAGGTGTAAGTAATGATGGGTGGGGTTCTTTGACCAACATATTGTGTTTTTTTTCCTTTGGCATGCACATGGGCTGTTCTTTTGGAGACTCTTTGGCCGGCCATCACGTGGGTTTGGTGTCTTGGACATGCGGCTGTTTTCATTTGGAGAGTTGTTGCATGGTTTTATAAAAGGGAGAAAGGGAGCATGCAATTGGGAGAGTGGGTGTGGGCATTTGTGCCGCACCAAAGGCATGGAGGTGCAGGCATCTTGGAGGTGCCGTCTGCACCATGTGAGAGAGGGAGATAGAGGAGCTGTGCTCTTTTATGCTGTGGCTACACATTTGAAGACAGTTTTCGTGTTCTGATAAGTGAGAAAAAAATCCATTTCTCTATTGGTTTTTTGGGTGTAGCACTATTTGTTCTCTCTTTTTGATATCGGTGTGTCAGTGACTTGGGTGTATTTGGGATTTGGTTTGTGAGAGTTAAAACTCTGTAATTCGTAGAATAGGTGAGAGGGTTAATCTCCTTTTGGTTGTAATCTCTTTTTGGGATACTAGGGGAATTTATCGCTGTCTTTCGAATTGGATGTAGGCTACACACGGGATGAACCAGTATAAATCCTTGTGTCGATTGGATTTCTGTAATTCATATTTTGCTCTTGTTGTTTCAACGGTTTCATATCTTACCATCCCTGTGCAATCCGCTTCCGCTGCGCACAACAGACCACACTCTCTCTCACTTAAGTTGCAGGAAGTTTCCCACATTTCACTATCTCGTTTCAAAAGTCAAAAAAAAATATTCCAAGTTCTATATAATAAACTATATATAATCATATTGTCACTTTTTGAGGATAAATTTTTCATTTTTCCAGGAAAAAAAAAAGAAGAAAAAGTTTACTTTTGGAACTATTAAAAAGTATTAAAAATTTAGAAAAAATATATATTATTCAAGCAAGATTTTTTTTTTGTCAGAAGGTAATGCTTTTATTCATAATCGCACATAGACATTAACATCTTCAGCGAGGATGTTAAAAAGCCCTCCACACAACCACTAGAACTTCCACTTTTTGCTTCCTTGTGATCATATTGACGAGGACCTGTGTCCATTGAGTGCTCGCCATTTTTAGAAGCGCTCTGCTGATCATCATCTCGTGCTTGTAAATCAGCTCTTGTCAACAAAACTTGAATTGCGCGCAAAAACTAAAACAAGCAATCAAAGTTAAGATTTCGCACAGCTTAAACCTTCCTTTTCAATTCAAATTTTTAATTTAAGAAATTTCGAATATATTTCAACCGTATAGCCGCACGGCTATACTATTTAAATATTAGAACATATTTCAACATTATAGCCGTGCGGCTATACGTTTTAAATATTCGAATGTATTCCAAACAGTATGGCCGCACGGCTATACTATTTAAGTATATATTAAGTATAGCCGCGCGGCTATACTGTCTAAATATTTGATTTTTTTTCAAAGGTATAGCCGTGTGGCTATACTATTATAATATTCGAATATATTTTAAACAGTATATTTTTAAAAATATAGCCGCGCGGCTTATTTGTAAATTTTTTTGTCTAAAAATAAAATAATGGAGAATGAAACGAATTAGGTTTAATTTTTATTTCAATCTTAGGGTTATTACCTTGGGCAGAGGTAGAGGGAGGTCACAGGAGACTGGAGTTGCAGACTTACAAAGAGATGAAGGAGGGAGACAGAGAGATGTTGAATCTTCTTGCTCAATATTGAACCTTTGGACTGAAAGCAGCCCCATTTTTGGTCTCGGTTTTCCACTCTGTTTGCTGCAGAGCAGCTTGGCATGAGAGAGAGAGAGAGAGAGAGAGAGAGAGAGAGAGAGAGGATATCTTTTATTTGCTCTTCCATTCCATTCATTGCTGCATGAAATGTTTAGAGAGAGAAGAGAGAAAAGCTCACAGCTGGCTGGCGCTTATATCTCTCTATATTGTTTATTTTCCTGTTTATAATTTACACCCAACCCAACTTCCATTTCCTCCAGGAATTATGTCTTCTCTCTAATATATTGATTGACACACCATAATTTGGTTATTATGTTCGCATTTTCTGCTTTTCTTTTACTTCAAGAAACTAAACATTAAACACATAATTATTAAAAGGAAAATTCTCCAGCAACTAATGCTACAATCCAAATTATAATTACTTGGCACGAAGGCTGCTGCTATTGGAAAAAGAGTAACGCTGGAAACTAACCCATGAAAATTAGTAAATAAATAGAGATGAATTTGGTATCCACATGGCGTATTACATTCACTTATCAAACGAGTGAGGAATTGAACCTAAAACCTCATATCTAGTTACAAGTCTCTGTATTCGTATGATGCATTATTAAGTCCAAGTAAAAACAACATTTTAAGTAAAATCACACATAAATACAACATTTTAACTAAAACTGGTTCTGGTAGGTGTGTTCTTCAATTCTATGTTGGGTTTGGGAATGGTAGGTTGTTTATTAAATTGGATGTTTTCTTCATATAATGGTTGGTGGGTGGATGTTGTTTGGTAGGTGCGGTATTATACATTATACTATAACTAGCTAGCTAAGTGTTTAGCTATCAGTTACTCAAGATTTCATCCCCCTCATCCTCATCCTCATCCTCCACCTCCTCTGCCTCTTTCATTTTATCCCTTTAGAATTTTTATTTTTATTTTTTATGAAATTCTCCCTAGCGAATTGCGACAGCAGGTATGTTGCCATTTAATTAATGTTCAATTTTAATTATATTTTGTATATTTCTTCTTTAGTCCCTGCTTGGTGTTTTTAAATCTTTGGTTGGTACCTTATTTACAGATTTTCTATGAAAGAATCGATGGAGGCTGATATTTGGAGTGATATAGTCAAACTTCAAAGGCTGGATATCAACAACTCCTAAGCTTTTTGGCATGGGTGGATTAGGAAAGAAGATGGCGTGGTATTTCCAATGGATCATGTGCCAAATCAGGGAAGACCTACAAGCGAATATCGACATTTAGGGAGAGGTACAATTCCTAAAAGACGGTGATCCTTCCTAGAGCCAGATATGACTGGACACACATGTGGGCAGAATATTGCTGACCATGATATGCTTGAAAAAACATTCAGTACTTTCCACTCCTCAAATGCGCTCCTGCAGCAGCAATATCGACATAGTGGCTTTACAAAGTACTTGCAGTTGGTATCCTACTTTTTTTCTTTTGTCGAGCAGAAAAATGAGCTTCTAATGAAAATTCATCATACTCATCACCATTCCTCGAAGTTAATGCTGCATCTCAAGCAGTGAATGTAACCTCCTCTCGTGGTAGTATCCACAGACGTGAGCAAGGAGGCAGGCTTGGTCATTGGCAGTGGAAAAAAAAAAGAAAGTCAAGGTGCCCATTCATATGGCTTGGGTCCAAGGAGCAATCCAACCACAAATGGGAAAAATACCTCCCATAACAAGGGGAAATAGATAAGTTAGGCCCCTGGAAATGTTGAGGGTGTTTGTCACATAAGCGGTGAAATTCAAATTTAACATTTGGCCCTTGGAGATGCTCTAATAAGCTAGTTGTTTTGAGCAATCCAAATTTAACATTTGGCACATGATCCGTATATAGATAGTAATACGACGTGACCTACGAGACATGAGTAAGCAAAAGAAGAGTAACATATTTGGATCAGGAAAACTAATTATCTGCTTCTCAAATAAACCCAACTTGTTCTTCAAACCAGGTGAAATATTACTTTTGGAAGTCTGCATGACGGATATGATGCGCTCCAACATGGTCTCGAACATTCTTAGCTTCTCAAGCCGCTCTGATTCAATCTCAACTCATTTTTAAGCAGGCCTATCATTTCTAGCTTTTCTTTCTTTCTTTCTTTCATAAACGTACTTACATTTTGTTGACAATTTCTTGTCGTGAATTTGGCAGCAATTGACTCCTCCAATCGCCTGTGTCAGTTGTGGGTTCTCTTCCACCTTGTGGATTATCGGAAACCGACAAGCCTAAAGCAACCAAACACACACCACTTCAAACAAAACAACAGAACTTGAAAGACCACAACTTTTTTAAAAAATTGAAAATAAAAAATCAACCCAGAAATCAGGATCACTTGGACTTAATTGGGTTATCAACGAACGAATTGAGCAACTAAATGTAGGGTTATTATTACCTTGGGCAGAGAGTGAAGTGAGTGTCTTGAGGTTACTGAACTGGAGATAGGGACGGATCCATGATTTCAAATAAGGGTGGGCTAAATTTACATTACGCACAAACCGATTAAGAAAATAGAAAACTCAACAGTATGAGTGAATTTCATTGATTACTATATATCCTAATCAAGAGGACATAATGAGCTTTACCCCATAAAATTCATCTAGTACATATCTCTTTTTTGTTTTCTACAGGCAGGGGTGTGTGAAGTGAGAGGCGATGGCGATGGCGGCTAGTATAATATTCAAATATATTTCAACGGTATAGCCAATCGGCTATACTATTTAAATATTAGAATATATTTGAACGAGTATAGCCGCGCGTCTATACAGTTTAAATATTAGAATATATTTAAAGAGTATAGCCGCGCGGCTATACTAGTCAAATATTCGAATGTGTTTTAAAATGTATACCTTTTAAAATATATTATTATATTTCTCTCTCCGGCAGCTCATTGTAGGTGTTGTGGGCACCAAGCTGCCAACCTCTCTCACTCTGGTCTGTAACTCAAGTCTCCTGTGATCTCCCTCTGCCTCTGCCCAAGGTAATAACTCTAAGTTTAGCAGTTCAACCAACTCTTCATCTAATAGGAGCGAAGCACTCAATTGCGGGGTCTTTCCATTGAATTTAGCTTCCCGTGGATTGTTGTCTAGAAAGTCTGGAAATTTATGATATTGTATTCGATTATGGTGAATTTTCAGTGTTAGTCAATGGAGAAATTTCTTGAATTAAAAATTTGAATTGAAAGGGAAGGTTTAAGCTGTGCAAAATCTTAACTTTGATTGCTTTTTTGTAATTTAAGTTTTGTTGCTTTGCTGGTTAGAGTTGATGGAAGAGAACCCTCAATCAGCATGGCCCTTCTGAAACTGGAGAGCACTTAATGGACACAGGCGAGATGTACACTGATGATGATGATGACGACGAGAGCCCCTCTGAAGATGGAGAAGCCTCCATTGACGCAGACGAGATATTTACTGACGATGATGATGACAGCCCTTCTGCAGATGGAGAGCCCTCAACCAGCCCTTCTGGAGATGGAGAGCCCGCAATGGACAGAGACAATTGGAGGAGTCGACTGCAGCCAGATTCAAGGCAAAGAATTGTCAGCAAGAAGTGTTTTCAAGAAGTGTTTACAATTTCACCCAAAAAAAGAAAAAGTGTTTACAATTTAAATATTCGAATATATTTTAAAAATTAAATTTATTTTAAAATTAAAAAAAAATAATGAGTAGTTGTGTTCCATAAAAATAGGATTTATTATCTGAATTTTCTTTTAATTTTAAATTTTTTTAATATAAAAAAGTGTGCATTTACCATATTATCATCATTTAATTATTAATTTCAAAGACATTTTCTGGTATTTTGAATGTTTCACCATTCTCTTACTTTTGCTTTATATATACTAGCCCCTTGCCACACGCTCACGCGTGTGCCAATTGGTTTTCTTTTTTTAGTTTTTAGAATTAAGAAAATAAAAAATGGGTAGTTATTTTCCATAAAAGTAGGATTCATTATCTGATTTTTTTTAATTTTGATTTTTTTAATTTTGAATTTACCATATTATCCTCATTTAATTAATAATTTCAATTCTTAATGTTTGAATTAATCAAGGGCATTTTCTGGTATTTTGAATGTTTCACAATTCTCTTTCTTTTCTTTATATATATAGATATAGATAGATTCTAATATATAGCCGAATTTTAAAACGTATAGCCGGGCGGCTATACGTTTAAAGTATTTGAATATACTATACGTTTAAAGTATTTGAATATATTTTGAGAGTATAGCCGGTCGGCTATACTATTTAAATATTCGAATATATTTAAAAAGTATAGCCGTGCGGCTTTAATGTTCAAATATTATAATAAATTTAAAGAGTATAGCCGACCGGCTATACTAGTAAAATAATCTAATATATTTGAACTAGTATAGCCGCTCGGTTTTTTCCTTTTGTTCCTGTTTGATATCCACCGTATTTGTCTACCAATGCTGGTTGAATTATGAAATTATTGGAATCTATATGCATATGGAAGCACTTAGGCGAAAAATATTAGAATGATGGCGACTTGCACTGTGATCTTTGTCTTTGAGACTGGTGGTGCCGAGAGGAGAGACTGATCTATCTAAACCCTGTTCCTGAAAACCCATTAGTGCAGAAAACACCCCCGACCGCGAACCCAGAAGAAGAAGATTCAAAGTCACAGGCTTTAGATCCACTCTCCTCTCCTGGAACCTCGAAACGGTACCTTTCCCTCTCATATATTTTATGCAATTGATTTCTAGCTCATGAAATAGAATAGAGTCTGTAAAGTTGCAGACTTGGCCTTTTTGGTGATTTGTGTGGGGTGAAACACCGTCTGCGGATTTTGGGTATTGATGGGACTTTTGTGTTATCCTCTGCGTTTTTATGTTTACTTTGAATGAACGAACGAACCAGATCATGTGCTGATGTCTTCTGTAAGTGTACATTGGAGGCTCTTGCTTCTCAAAACTGTTATAATAGTAACACGTGTAATAATCCTTCAAAAAAAGATTAATTAATCATGTAATCTCTCATTTATCTTATATTAACTAATCATATGTGAGTTACGTACGCGTGCAACAAAGCCTAAGGCTTTTAATTATAGATATCTCAAATTTAAGATGAAAGTTCAAATGTGCTTAGGTGTTACATATATGATGAACACGAATGCGACTCTCCTTTGCTTCCCTAATCACAACTAATACGTGAAGCCAAAGTTATTAGAGCACGTAGCCACAAAATTATCGGCTAAGGTGGTCAAATTTCAGTCAATTACGAAATACCAAGCTTGATTTTGACTCTCCTTTTGGTTTCTTATTCTTTAATTTCTAGTCAATAAATATGACTTCCTAAATCAAACTTTTATTAGGTGACTCATACAAGAAACGTGAGTACGTGAAAGATAGGGGCAACACTTGCTTTCAAGTTCTCATGAGTTTACAGTTAAAAATGAAATACAATAGACATGTTATAAATCCAGAGGCAGCTTTCTCAAAATTTAATCTTAGTAATGACCCAAATTAAACAAGCCAATTTCTAGATCTTCAACTTCAATCACGAATGAGAAGCATGCATGTTAAATGGGTTGGAATATTCACTGTCATGGCGCCATCCATATGTCATGAGCTGCATATACTTCTTAATGAGACATTGAGACCAAGGCTATAAGTTTTCGGGGCTGTTGTTTCTGCACCCCAAGTTCTGTGTTCGAAATCTCCATCCTCAAATATCATTTGTATCAATTTAGAAAATGAAATCTTCTACATTTCTAGATAATTTGTACAATTTACGAGAATGACAACATGAATTTTTCCCCCAATTTATTCATGATATAAGATTCAAGTCTTTATTTATCCAATATAATTTTGATGAAGGATAATGCTACGTGGCTTGCTGCCAAAGGATGCAGCGGAGTTGGAAATCATTTTGAATACTCTAATGACGTTGTACGACCCTCAAATATTCAAAAGTCCTAATGGGCCCTTTTGTGATAATTTGTGTGTCAATACGTGTTCATGTTCCTAATTACGTTATCAAATTTGATTTGGCCCAAATTTTACTTACTCCATGGAGTTTCAATTTTGTGAAATTTGTCTTTTTTAGATTGCGAAGTACAGTAATTGAATGACACGTCTACTATTCTGTTACTTTAGAACAGGTACGGGTCACAATCCTTGAATTGCTATACTTAGCAAAATATAACGATTAACTTGGATTTTATTTAATTATCTTGTCGATGTGAAATTTTAA
Organism: Prunus fruticosa; assembly: GCA_018703695.1. Classification (NCBI taxonomy): domain Eukaryota; kingdom Viridiplantae; phylum Streptophyta; class Magnoliopsida; order Rosales; family Rosaceae; genus Prunus; species Prunus fruticosa. Next base: position 3,617,277 of record CM031922.1, read on the forward strand.
ATCCAAAAGATTTGACTTATCTTTTAAATCCGAAAGCGATATCATTTTTTTTTGGAACTTTTTCTATTGGGAGAGTTTATAATATACTACGAACTAAAAGGACCTTCATATGAGAGCATTTACTCCAAACCACTGCATTATTGGATCATTTGAAAAAACTATGTCATTTTAGACACAAACATAATCATAAGAAAATACCAAAAAAAGTATATGACAATTTTCTAATATTTATTCTTCTTCAATATATAAAGGTATTTATAAAGATGTTCTAATTACAATAGAACTATAGAAAGGGTAAGTAATTACAAAAAAATTCTCGCGGTCACAAAACTATAAGAAGAGTTCCCTGTATTTTCTTTCAAAATATGACCTAACAAATTGTCTGTTGTTGGTTCATGTGAAGAAAAAAGAAGTAAGAATAGTAGCAGGATAAGTAACGGTAAAAAAATTTAGATATTGGACAGCAAGCCAGAATGGTGTGGCCTACATGAAAAACATAACTCAAAAGAGGGTCCATGGATGGAACTCCCAAAATAATGCAGCTACTGATGATGGGATTAGGTGGCCAACCGCGTAGGACACAAATGTCACAGGGCACTGTACCCGCCAGAATTCAAATTAACAAATGCTTAAACATAAATTACTAAGCTTAAGTTTCAAATTATCACTTTATCTCTCATCCAATGAACTCTGAAAACGAGATTTATCAACTTAAAAATTCTAAAAAAATATCTTCGCTTTTCTCCTAATTTTCAATTGCAGTGCACATAAAGATAGATTTGCAGTTGAAGCAGCCAAGTAGCTCTCAACTTTTGCTTACTTAATAAACAAACGCAGGAGGGAAGTTAGGCCAACGGTTAGCTTCCTTCCCTCCAAACCTTCTGATTCTCTTTGAATCAAAGCAAAGCCCTTTGGCAGTTGGATTTTTGGTCACCATCTGAAGACCCAACTTCACCTTTCTGACATGCTCTTCACACCCATCTGCTGGCTGCTTCTGTTACTCAATTCCCCCTTTTATAGACTTCAGTTTCTTTCATTCTGTTCATGTTGAGGTCCATCCTTTGATACCCAACAAAGCTTTTGACCTCTTCTGCATGTTTTGTGCTTTTGGGGTGAGAGATTGAGGTCTTGAAAGTGTTTGGGTTTGTGGGTTTTTGAAAATTTTGATGGAAAGGTGATTAATTTTCTGGGTTATTCAATTTGAGGTAATATATCCAAGGAATCCATAAGAAGTTTGTGCCTAAAAGAGTTGTAAGCTTTATTTGGATTGGGATATTTAGAGTTGGTTTTAGAGGAGATAGATTTTCTTAGTTTCTGATCACCTGGGGTTTTGAGCTTCTGTTGTTAGTTCCAAGCTGAAGCCTGAAGCTTTAAGGCCTTGGAGATACAAGCTTCTAGATCCACTGCTTTTGGATGCTCAACCCAAATGGTATTTTTCACCTTTTGCTTCATTGAACTCTCATGCATGACAATTACTGAAGAAAACATGAAAGTTGCATGAATATCCTATTACAACGCTTCCTTCCACAAAGCCAACTGCAAGCCACATATTTGTGAAAATTCCCAGCACAACTTTTATGACACAAGTCTCATATATTTCATGTTAGTCTCCAAATTTCAGTTCACTTTTCTAAATCCATATATATAGCGGCCAGTAGAATCATTCTCGATGAATACCCGTTACCTTTTTCCATCAGAGCCCATGTGTAACTCTGCTGGCAGTGCGGTTTCATTTTCATCAACTTCTCCAGGAGATAATCGGACGGCTGTTAGTGTAATCAGGACCAGATCCTCTAGAGCTGCCCCTTCTTCATTCTTAATGAGAATGGCTATGAGAATATCAAGAGCAAGGTGGTTCATCTTCTTAAGAAGAGTATTCCACTACCAAAATGGTTCAAGGTCTGATCTTGGGTCAAACCCTTTCAATTCCAGCACTTGGATGATGCTGGAATTTATTGCTTTGGTTGTTCAAATAAGTATCACCACAATTACTTTGGCTGTTTTGGAAGAACGAGAGGCCGGTTTGGCCTATGAGAATTTGGATTGTTGGGTATGATATTGGTTGTGTTCTCAATTTGCTGGTGCTCTTCGGGCGTTACAGGCTACTTTATTTGTCTCAAGGAGATGGTTTCAACCTCTCTGACATGGAACAGCAGAGAAGCACTGAAGAATCCAGGTACTTTTTCTAGGCTTCCGTTACTTCCTTTTAGTTATTATGGTTGTGATGAAAGATTTGGATACATATTTGTAGAGTAAAATATATGGAAACTTGCACATCTCAAATTCTGATATATGGTGTAACTTAACAGGACCACACATTTGATGAACAGGTGTAGGACCTCACTTGAGCTATTCTTTGCAATATGGTTTGTAATGGGTAATGTTTGGGTCTTCGATTCTCGCTTTAGTTCATTTCCTGGAGCTCCAAAACTCCATGAGCTCTGCATCTCTCTGCTTGCTTGGAATGCCATCAGCTACTCTTTTCCCTTCCTGCTGTTTGTGCTGCTATGTTGCTGTGTTCCCCTAATGAGCAGCCTGCTTGGATACAACATGAACATGGGGTCCATTGATAAAGCAGCATCTGATGACCAAATTTCTCAACTTCCCAGCTGGAGATATGAAGAAGTTAACACCAAAGTAGAGCTCGGAAATGATTGTGATTCAGGATGCCTTGCAAATGAAGATCCAGTAAGTCATAGTTATACATACAAAACTAAATCTGGCCTTGCTTTGCAAATAGTATGTGTCCTCCTTGGGGTTTCTTCACACATGAGAACCTCAGTTTCTCCTCTATAGGGCTGATTAGTTTGTCTCTTAATCCTTTTCTTGTGTTTACAGGATTGCTGTATTTGCCTGGCTAAATATAAAGACACGGAAGAAGTAAGGCAGTTGCCATGTTCGCATATGTTTCACCTCAAGTGCGTTGATCAATGGCTTAGGATCATATCTTGTTGTCCTCTTTGCAAGCAAGAACTGCAGAGATAGGAAACAAGACATCAAATTGACTGAGCTTTGTTTTTTCTTTTTCTTTTTCTTTTCTTATACATTTGGTGTGATTTTTACATGGTTACTCGAGCGAGTTTATTGCTTGTACAGTGGAGCTCACCAGTAATCAAACAATACCAAAGTTTATAATCTTTGAATATACGAACAGCGAGAGAATGATGTCGGTATCTTCGAATTTATTTTCTTCTGCAGAATGTACCAAAAACACATTCTTTTTGAATTTTTATTGATATGTGGAATACATGTACATACAAATGTGCTAAAGAAAAGAATGCATCAATCTTTGTAATGTATCTCAAAAGTTTGAGCTTTAATATATGGTACTTTTCTACAGTCTCTATGCTTTTCTGTTTGTAATTCAATGTGTTGGCTGTTCTGAAAATCTACTTTAAGCAATAGCAGCAAGACTTATTAATATGAAGCAAAGTTGTGCTCAATGAGAATTTTCAATCTGTAGGAAATTCTGGATGTTGATTCTTGAGTACCATCTCAGTCAGATTAGTCATAGGCTTGGCAAATGCAAACCACTGTAGTTGAACCAAATGCAAAGCTACCTACCCATATTATTTCTCCAAAAGAAATAAGTTAATAAAATCCAAAATTATGTAGCATTAAAGCTAATTTAGACAAAAGTAGAATCAACATGTAAAGGCCAAGTCCCATGCACACCGGTAGATTAAGCCAGTTGGTCAAGGCAGTGACTCTGCTTTAAGTTCGAATCACCTTTTCTACATATTAGATTAATTTAAAGGAATTTAGACTATCGCTGAGTTTTAAGAGATTTTTATTCACCAAAAGACTTTTTTTTTTCTTTTTACTTGACCATAAAAAATACCCTTTTCTTGTCAAAAAATTAATAAAATAAAATTGGAGGCCCAAAACAAACGGACTCCATGCAAATCATTCCTCGAGTATCAAAACAACAGAAACGGGCCTCCGTGTTGAGACAAACGGGCTCTTTTATAAAAACTGAGCCCATGCAAATCAAGCAAACTGATACGAATCTCTATATGAGCTGGCACTAGTTGACCAAAAAAATTATATATATGAGCTGGCACTAGGGTTAGTTGTTAACCATTAGTTAGGTTATGGTTAGTTGACAGTTGGTTAGGTTAACTTTATATTAACTAAGTGAGTCTGTATTTGAGAAAGTTAGTTGAGAAATTGTATCTTGTTCTTTGTGAAAGAAATAATATCATTGTTGTTCTTTGAGATATTGAGTTAAGGCCTCATTTGGTTTACGGAATGAATTTGAGGGGAAATCATTTCCTATGTCATTTTCTAAGAGATGGGAAATGGAATTCCTTTCTCATGTTTGGTAATGCCTGGGAATGTAACCGGGAAATATCACTTTATTTCATTTCCCATGTTTGTTTTGAGTAGGAATGGAAAACAAAGTTTGTATAAAATTTCAATTATACCCATATTAAATCAAATAAAAAAAGAATGCATTTAATGATATATTGTAATTCTAAATTATTAATAGGGACAAAATGGTCATGAAAAATGTTTATTCAATATTGGCTAATTTTCCCAAACTTTCCCAGTGGGAGGGAAAACAAAACCCAAGTTGAGAGGATGGCTTCACTTTTCCCTCTACTTTCTCATGGGCCGGACAACGATTTCTCATGCATGAACTTACAAAATATGGAAAAGCAATTGATTTCTCATCCCCAAGTCTCCTTTCGCATCCCCAAGTCTCATTTCCCATGAACCAAACGGGACCTAAGATAGAAGGCAGGTTCTATCAATGGTATCGAGAAAATTATTCCATAAATGGTTAACAACTAAAGATATTTAATCATATACCCATTCTTAACACAAAAAATATAAATAAACCCTATACCATTGAATTTCTATAAACAAACTCAAAAAATAACAGCTGGCTCTATTTAATTTAATTTTAATTATTAAATTACTTTGATGCCCTATAGAGTGTTTTGAGTTTTTTTATGAGGTTTTGGAGTTGGGCTTGTTTTAAGAAATAAATTGCAGTTTTGTAATTTATAAGAAGTTAAAAGCATCTTTGTTATGTTGTAAATGAGGTTTTGGTGTGTTTCTAAAGTCCATTTCATATATAATTTTTTATAATTTGGACTCTTATATTGGGTATAATAGTGAATCTCCCTAACAACTAACCCTAGTGCCACCACATATATAGATTACTATAATTAACCTACGTGTCTAGCGGTTGGCAGAGTTTATTGACGACGCCGCTTTTGTAGAGATGGCTTGGGAGTTGACTTGGCAGCTGGCTCCCCAATTTTGACAAATACGATGGATTGGTGAGATGTCAATAAAGTTGAGATACCCAAAGTTCAGTTAGATGGGCAACATAAGCTAAGTCCACCAATGTTGTCCCCTAATTTGTCTTTTTTTGTTTCTTTTAAAATAAAAACATAAGTGACCTTTTGTCCAAAATAACATATCTGAACCCTTTTAAAAAATATTGAAAATACTTTAGTTAAAAACACTATAATTAGAGTAAATTAATAATGCTAAACAGAAATTAATCACACTATAAGTTGAAAAATACCAATTAGTATGTGCGGAGCGTGCCAATAAACTAGTAACCATAATTAATTTGATTTCATTTGGAATTTTTTTTAAAAAAAGATTCTTAGATCTCATCTCGTGTCTATTTTATGCGACGCAATTTATTGAGAAAAGTTCAATGAAGATACAAATTCTTGTATTGAATTTGAACTATAGTATCTCTCTTTCTATTTGTTTTAAATTTTAAAATATTTTAAGTTTCATGCAGTATATATTTATTTTTATTTAAAATCTGAATTCTTTTGAAAAGTATGCTTTTCTTAATAAATAGTTTGTATAAGACCAAATTATTATAAAATGGATATTATACATGAAAAATGCACCTAGAGTAAAGCCAATTCATTAAAAGAAAAGTTCTTTTAAATTCTCCTGATAAATATTAGGATGTACATTTTAGTTAGTTATCAAACAGCCCACCAGATGTGACAGGTTCCCCAACTCTATATACCTATATACTATATAGAGTTCAAAGCTTGCGGCTGGCATTACAAGACTCTCCTCTTTCCTACATTCTCATTTAAAGCTCAAGCTCACATCTTTTGTATTCTCATTCCAAACTCTCTCTCTCTCTCTCTCTCTCTGAGCTTGTGTGTTTGTGTGTGGAAAAAATGAGTGATTTAAGGTCTAAATTCTTGGAGGTCTACTCTGTTTTGAAATCTGAACTTCTCAATGACCCTGCTTTCGAATTCACAGACGTTTCTCGTCAATGGGTTGATCGGGTATTTCCATCTATCTCTGTATTATGCTTATAATTCATGTCTCAATGAGTGCATAGCTTTGAAAGATGGAGTTTTTTTTAGTATATATTTTCAATGCTCTGTTACGTTCAGTTAAGTTTTGTAGATTTCCCTTTTCGTTGGTTTTTTTTAATGTAATAGGGTATTACTCGGGTTTTGGAAGGAATCTTTCACTTTGGTGAAAGAAAATTAATTGAATCGGGCAAAATTTATTTTTTGGCTGAAAACTTTGATGGGATACTTTTGTTAGACATAGATTGTTGAGATTCAGTTCAAATTTTATAAGAATGTTGGTATTGGGAGTGGCTTGAAAGCTTTTCTTCTTGGTCAGAGTAAGACAACATTGCTTGCTGCCATTGTTTGTTTAGCTTTTTTGTTCCACATGAACCACCCGATCCCATAATACTCAAGACTCTCAATTACCATGATTTAGTTCAGATTCAGAGCAAGAAACCTTGCATTCTTATATCTTATTGTGAATACCAATCGCCAAAATAAAAAGGGAAAATTAAAAAGAGGAGAAAAGTTATACCAGTTACTTCTGATTAGAGATTGACAAATATACAATTAAGATGTAATACATAATTATCAAAAGATTATATTAATGCAAATGTTAAAATGAATCGATATGCTGAGTCGATATTTAGTCCAAACATTGAAGAGGGTACAATGGGAGATGCTCCAGGTTGTCTTTAAGGTGTAACATGACACGCTGTACCTTGTAGATTCGTCACATTGACTTACATGTGAGATGAGATATAGCAACCATAGTCATGTCTGAACCATAGGCAAGATCTTCTTTTGTGCATGATTTGTCCATCCTGAAGGGGCAATCGCATTAGCATTTGTAGATCCTCACATGCATATCTCTGTTTGTCTCTGTGTGTGTGTGTTTGAAGTCCAAGGTGTGTATTTTTCTTTACACTACGCAGTGGCACAAGTTTATTCTCAAATTTTCTGTTGCTCTTAATCACTTTAGTTCCTATTTCATACTGATATTTGCATTGCTTGGGTTAAGTCAAGCTTGAGTAAAGTGTACGTCCTAATTGAATGTTTGTGTCCCTTTTGTTGCAGATGCTGAACTACAATGTGCCAGGAGGTATAGACATGTTACATTTTTTTATTTTTCTTTGAGCTCTTTGTGATAGAACTTCTGCTCATAAACTTGTACCATGGCAGGAAAGCTGAATCGAGGTTTATCCGTAATTGACAGCCTAAAGTTACTTAAGGATGGAAGGGAGCTAACAGATGATGAAATTTTTCATGCCTCAGCACTTGGTTGGTGTATTGAATGGGTATGTCTACATAGCGACTCCTGCCATTTTTCTTTCCCCCTTCTCTTCTCATTTAGTATCAATCACAATGGTTATCATACCTCAGCAATTCTGCTCTGCATTAGTTGCAATGGGATTTTGACGCTTCTTTTCATTGACTTTTGCAGCTTCAAGCATATTTTCTCGTTCTTGATGATATCATGGATGGCTCTCATACACGTAGGGGTCAGCCCTGCTGGTTCAGACTACCAAAGGTGTGAGCCTCTACCAAGAGTGATTCTTTTCCTTGTACAGTTCTCTTTTTAATTGCTTTGAAAATTCTAATTTCCATTATTGTTAATATTAGATTGGCATGATTGCTGTGAATGATGGCATACTACTGCGCAACCATATCCCTAGAGTTCTCAAAAAGCACTTTAGGGGAAAGCCCTACTATGTGGATCTGCTAGATTTATTTAATGAGGTAGGGATGTCTTTACATAGACATTAGACCAGGACCACTAAGTTGTTTTTTTCATTTTAACCATGCATCAATCATCGACATTGATATGCAGGTGGAATTTCAAACAGCCCATGGACAATTGATAGATTTAATTACCACTCATGAAGGAGAGAAAGATCTGTCTAAGTACTCATTGGCACTGTAAGTGAAAATTGAGATGGTTTGTATCTTATATAAATTATTTTCAATTAAATCTATTTACTTTTTCTAAATCTAAAATGGTTGTGTAATCATGCAGTCACCGCCGCATCGTTCAGTACAAAACTGCTTATTACTCATTTTACCTTCCAGTGAGTACAAATTCCTTTCTATGCATTCATTTTCATCTTTATGGTCAAAGTGCCTCTAAAAAGGTTGATGGTCAATTTGTCTTTGGAGATGTTTACAACCGATGGTTGTCTGTGTGGATGAAAAATTGCAGTCTTCATTGGCGTGTAATGTAAGGCTGTTCATGTCTAGGATTTTTTTCTCTATGTGAATGGAACTGCGACTTTTGAAGAATTTTTTGGTTGCTGATGGTCATATATTGAAGTAGTTCATAACCTCTATAGAGCAGAGTTCTTGATTTTCTGTTTGTTCTCTCTAAAAGAAGTTGGTTTCAGTTCCTCCAAGTTACAAATGACTCATTTCATAGAGTCTTGCTAGATTCTTGTCATTTTATCTTCCTAAACACCTGAAACCATATAAAATAATGAAACTTACATTTTCTATATTATTGCTATGTGTACTTATATTTAAAAGCATGCTTATTCATGCCTGGATTTAGTGAATGTTCTTTTAGATATCTTGCTTATGGCCAATGTATGCACTCAGGTAGCATGCGCTTTGCTAATGGCAGGCGAAGATCTTGAAAGCCATGTTGATGTGAAGAATATTCTTATTGAAATGGGAACCTATTTTCAAGTACAGGTAATAGTTAATTTAACATAATAGCTGATAAACTGTAGGAAGACTGGGAAAAAAAGAAAAGGGGGATGCCAAAACTACAGCTCCAAGATCAATCTATGACCATTGTTGCCCTTTTTTGTTTTGTTTAACTAAATGATACGCTGATGTATTTCGTAGGATGATTATTTGGACTGCTTTGGTAATCCCGAAGTGATTGGCAAGGTATGTTGTTGAGCTATATTCATTTGGCTTTTGGTCATGCAATTCCCTACCATCAGAGAGTTATGAGAGATCTAACTGTTTGTCCTCTGAAATATTAGGTTGGGACAGATATCCAAGACTTCAAGTGCTCTTGGTTGGTTGTGAAAGCTTTAGAACTTTCCAACGAGGAACAAAAGAAACTGTTACATGTAAGCAAGAAAATTTAATTTCTATAAATCGTATACTATGTCCTGGTGTTATAATTTTTGACTACATTTATCTGTATTTGTGTTATGTTACCAGGAGAACTACGGGAAAGATGATCAAACATGTATTGAAAAAGTAAAAGAGCTATATAAAGTCCTTGATATTCAGGTTATTCTCCCTGTCTACTCTTTCAGCTTTACATTTTCTGGGAGCAATAGCTTTATGAAGAGAGTTTGCTTCTTTTGCATATTTCTTGGGTTGGAACCAATCATTTAATGTTAACATTGCATTTAACTTGGGGTTTGTAGGGTGTATTTCTGGAGTATGAGAGCAGCAGTTATCAGAAACTTACAAAATCCATTGAATCTCATTCAAGTAAAGCGGTACAGGCAGTGTTGAAATCATTCCTGGCAAAGATATACAAGAGGCAAAAGTAACAACTGAAGGATGCAGAATAAAGGACGACAAAGAAAGAAGAATAAAAGAAAAGGGCAAAATGTGTTTGTAACCCATCTATATCCTTTAGTTTTCCTGCTTTGGCTCTCTCAAGAAAAACTCACCTGCTGAATTGATGAGGCCAAAATTTGCAAATTTTGGTGACCATTTTATCATTGTATTTTAAAATGTGTTGTAAAACTGATTTGATCTTTTTGGTCTTAAAGTATTAAAGGCCTATAGATCACTGCTCACCCAGAAATTACTCAATCAAAATTGCTTTAGCATTATTGAAACAAAAAGACTTGAAGCTGCTGTACTCTATTGGAGCATTTCCAGTGACTCCAACCAAGATCATTGTGATATAATGCATTGATATGTCAAATGCATCAATTAGGCACATGCCATGTTATCAACACTATTTTATCCACAGGTAAAGTTACTTCCTGTGACTCCATGCTTTAACCACCATTAACCAGCTAATTTACAACCCTTCCTCCCCGAAGAAAAATTAACTTACTTTCCTGTCTTAGTGCAGCTCTTAGTGCAGCTCCCTGCACTGGCAAGCAAAGCTTCTGTGATGGGCGGAGCCTATTGCGCCGTGTCTTATAGGGCTCACCTGTAACGGGGTTACTACCTCTCTCTCTCTCTCTCTCTCTCTCTCTCTCTCTCTCTCTCTCTCTCTCTCTGAGTTCTTCATCTCTTTCAGAAATTATGTGACGGGAGGTGCAATACGATTGTTCCATACAAGTTTTTTCCTACACTTTCATGCATGCGTTTATGCACATAAGAAAGAATCCAAATCAAGATACATAGAGCTAAACATACATGAAGTACAAAACCTATATGCCTCGTTTCAGTCATATATTCCTCCTCAACATCCCAAACAAATGAAACACCATTGACAGGAAAACAGAACTAAATAAAAACTAGTCTGCATAACATGGAACAATTGACTAAAACAATGGCCACAACAGCCTAATCCACCCAAATATGTGTGTATTTTCTTTTAGTCTCCCTTTTTCCCAAATAAAAAATTCAGAATCACTAACCATTTGGGTTAATTTTAGAATGGAAGGAGATTGTCTATTTTTATGAATAACAATATTGAGTTCTACTGTGTATTAGCCAATGGTACTTTTCGCTCAGAAAGCTGTTTATTCTTGGACATGTATGAGTTGGTTTTCATGGCATAATTAATTTGGAACAAAAATAAAAAGAGATACCAAAAAATGGAAATTAGTGGCTACAAACTTCTGATCAAGGAGTTACCACAAATTTGCAACTGCAAAATAGAGGTGGTTGGAAACTGAACAAAAAATTCAGCTATTTGAAGACTGCTGCCAAATTTGTTGATATTTGTCATTAAGATTTTTTCCTCTTTGTTAAGGGGGTGGGTAGAAAGATAAATGTGAAACACCTTCTTTCACCATCTCACCCTTCTCCTTGCTGCAAGCCAGAAAACATCTTGCCTGGCGATTGGGGAAGATTTTCTGCCATTTCCAAGTCCCTCATCTGAACAAAGAGGTGACATTGCATGTCTTTTGTGTGAATTAAGTTTCAGATTGATTAATTGATATTCCCATCTTATCTTCTGGTTTCATGAGAAGCTAAGAATTTCAATATTCTATCTATTCTGCCTCTCTTATCTTTCCTCTTTCTGTAATTAATATTTGTGATTGAAAACCACATTGATTGATAAAACAATAACATTTGCAATTGCATCATCTGAAATGATACAGAAAATGTTCAATGTTGTGAGGCATTTTGGCATGTTTTCACATGTGACATGTATATATAGATGTTAATTACATTGTTAATTGTTTCATTTTTCATTTTTCATTTTTCTTTTAGTTGACAGACAAAAATGGCTGGAAAGGTAGAACAAAATCCCCGAACCCCAAGGATCAAGTGCAAGGGTCAAAACCTAACCATACCAGAATTCAGCATAGAGGATTTCAAGAAGCATTCTCATATGCTTGCTTCACCAACATCACAAGATGCCTCAAAATCAAGGTGGAAGAATTGCCTCTGCTCCCCAACCACTCATGCTGGTTCCTTCCGCTGCAGGCACCACAGAACTTCGAGCTTCGGCTCCGGCCTCAACCGGGGAGCCTCCGTCGGCTCGAACCTCTCGGAGCTGGTGGCTCGCAAGTCTAGCCCCCTTAGTGATTCAGTCCCTGCCCAGTAACTTGTTCATACAAAAATGTTGAGTGAAATAGTCGGCATGCATGCATGTTGCTTCAGCATAAGAATAATACTATCAACACCAAAATAAGATCCTGAATTTTGGGTATCATCAGAAAACAAAAAAAATGAAGCTGATATTGTGACAAGTTCTGTATTAATTTGTTAGTATTTGGTCTCTCCTTGGAGAGAATAATATTATATACAACATATCCAACATTTGGTTGGTATCTAAAATTTTGATAGATACTTTTGAGGTTGTAGTATTATTGGTTTAGTAATTGATATTCAATATGTTCTCAATGCTCTCTTTAAGGAGCTTCTTCTAAATTGTTTTTGTTATATTTTATGATTCTTCTAAATTGTTTTATATTCCTACAAAAGCACATTAATTTTCCATGGGTTTGATTTTTAATTTGTGTTAATTTTGTGCTTATATCAAAAACTACATAAATTTAAGCTTCCAAGTAATTATATTTCCACCAAAAACAAGATTTTTTTTTTTGGAGCCAAAAAAGAGATAATTCTATTTGCATGCAATTTTTTATCATCACATTCACACAAGTTTCATATTACCAATTTTGTATCTAACTTTCTAAAAAGAAGGAGATGAAATGAATTCCCTTTCTCATCATTGACGAGACAGGGGAGTTACCCCCTTACCTTTCTTTCCCTTAACTCCACGGGTCTTCGTCTTGTCTCTTTTAACCGCTCACTAAAATGTTGTAATTGTCACAAGTCTTCCAATAGATTGAAGTGTACTTGTTCTTTTCATTTTAATTTTGTAAAATTGTTGATTACTATTTACGACAAAATTGAAATTCCTTCATATGGGTGTAATAATTGAAGAGTGCTGCTAAACGAATCCTAAAATTAACTGAGTACTGTTCACCCGTTTTGATTAGTCTCCTGAGATGGAAAGGGTAAAGTTCCCCATTAATCCAAAAACCAATGTTTGGTCAGTGAACTAACTTTCTTTATGTGTCGAGCGTGCCACTGTTAGCAATTTTTAAATTCTAACAGACTTGAGAAAAGAATAACTTGCGCCCCAAGCTATTGACTTTGAACAAACGATTGTGAATTTGGGTGAGGAATATCTCCCAAGTAAGTTCTTTTCTATGCCTTAGACTGGTAAGGACTTCATAATTTATCTCAGTATAAAAATCGGTAGTTCTGGCCAGAATGGATGACGCAGAATGGATTGATTTCAGACAGAACTCTCTTGTTACAGGCAGAACTCAAATGTTTTCAGGCAGAACTCCTTTTGTACGGGCAGAACTCCTTCTTACAAGACTCAAAAAGGGAAAATTGACTATATAAAGATGAAAAGGAGGGCTGGGGTTCCATTTCTGCCTGGGCAGTTGTCTCGTTCTCGGCTGGACTGATGTACCTGCTGGACTGGACGTGCCGTGCCTGACCTGGACGGACTTCAAACAGCTTTTACTGAAAAGTTTTGGCTGCAAATCGATACCAAAGCTTGAGTTTGGCAGAGCTTTAATCTATTTCAAGCCCTGGGAGGCTTTTGGATGGGCAGAACTGGATTTATCCAGTCTGGAGAGGGGAGAAGCGGCTGGACTTGAGCTAGAAGTCTATCCTGGGACACCTGTGCTGCTTCAAGCCAGAGCTTTTCATAAATTTGTTGAGGTTTTCGTATTTGAGAAAACTCAAACTCTGCTTGTAACGAGAGAAGTCTCGCTGTTTGCCGTCTTGTGAACAAGATGGTTCTGCAAGCTTGTTGGGAAGCTTTTGAGATTGGAATGCTTTAGACTTTGAGTCTGTCTGGAATCCCTGCTTGTGATCAAGTGATCATTCTGAGTGTTTGTCTTTTGACTGAGTTTTTGGTTGGGTTGGTTGGATGCCTTTTGTATGTTCGCCCTCTCTGGTATTTATAGGAGATGTTTTCCTGTGGGGCTTTTCTATCTTTTAATAATGGGAGGCGTGAATATTCCCCTGTGCTTTGATGGGTTGCCATGCTTGTCTCCCATCTTTTCGCGAGTTCCCAGTCTTGCAGTTTTGAGATGGTGAGTTCTCAGTTTTGAACAACTCCCGTTTCCCGCTCCTCTTCCCTTCAGAGAAAGAGAGTCCGTTTAACTCTTAAAATAGTGTTTATCAACAAATATCAGAATATCCCTAGATAAACTATCCTCTGGCCACAGAAATGTTTAGAAGCGCCCTATTCTATTCCCTGTCATGGGCACGGTCCTTTTTAATCGAAATTGTCCAATATTGTCAAGCCCATCTCTTTTTGGCTCGGAATTGTTTTGGTCTTTTTTGCGGCCCAGCCTTCTTCAACGTTCTTTGGGCCACGTGACATTGGCCTGCTGCATCACTTATTGGGCTGGATATGCTGATGGGCTGACTTTAATGGCCCATGATCATGGGCTTTTATTTTTCGGCCTGGGTGCGCCAATTTTAGGCCCAAACAATGCCCCCATTAAGTCTGAATTGTTGTTTGAACGGTTTTAGACTTAATGATTTTGCCATTAAATTGCGCGCCGAAATAAAACGTCCCCTGTCTGCCACGTCTGTCCACCACGAACTAGGCTTCGTGGGAAGTGTTCAGTTACTAGCTAGTTACGGGCTGGTCACTGTCAACTTTCAGGCGTCTTGTCTTCCCACGTTTCGAGTCTTTAAAAGAAATTTGAAACTCTCAACTCCTGTTCATCTCGAAACCCTTGCCTCCTCAGCCTTTGCTTCTTTCCCAAATTTTCAGAACCCTTCCCACCAAAACTCTTCTTTGATCAATTCTTAGTTCCTTTTGAAACCTCCCAGAAGAATGTCTTCTCCAAAAGTTCGTGCTCGCGGTTCCTCTTCCTCTTCAGCTCCTCCTCGAATTACATTACTGGGGCTGGAGTCGATGCTCATGCCATGGAGGTTCGAAGCAGGCTTCATCCCTTTGTTCAGAAGAATCTGGATGAAAGCGTCCTTCATTTATTTGAGAGCACTCTGAATTCCTGGGGCCTCGGTGGTTTGGTTCTCTCCAGGCTGAAAGTAGAACTAATCGGGAAGGATGCTGAAGCACCTCTGTGTTATCAAAGGACCTCTGCCCTCTCTTCCTATTCCTGGGTCAGCAAGAATTTCAGCCGTTCGTTCCCGTCCAGCGAGGTGAGGACTGTCCCGTGAAGTGGTTCAGGCTGGATTGACAAACTTCTCCCAGAATTCGGAGCTCATTGGAAGAGGGAGGAATTTATGATGCAATTCTCCGCCGTCCAGCAGTCCATTAACCTTGATGAGAATCTGCTTCTGCTGCCCTTTGTCTCTGGAATTCTGCCGAGCAACACATTCGAATTTCCGGGTGGGTCCAATGGCGCCAACCCTGCCTGGACATGGCTCAGATTTTTGGGTTCAGACCCCATGGAAGACCTGTCGATGCTGTTGGTGATTATCACCGGAAGAGGAATCAGGAGAAGCTGACCAAGCCTTTCTCCATTTCTCCTCCTGCCATCAACCAGAGCTGCTCCTTTTCCAATTACTTGAAGAAATTCAGTGTGGAGGAGGACAAGGATCAGCAGCATATGTTGTTCCTTCTGGACCTGGCTGAATAGGTTTGTCTTCCCAAACCGCTCTTCTGCCATTCTGCTTGAGTATAGGCACTTGGCGGAAGCCTTGCACAATCACACAGACGTTGGGCTTGGACCGTCAGTTCTGGCTCATCTATTCAAGAATCTACACACTGCCGCCATGGAGAGTCCTATGAATTTATCTGCTCCTGGCTCATTCCTGATGATTCAAGTCGGCTGCAGGTGTATTTTCCGGAATTCGGTTCCCTGACCTTGTTCTGCCCTGAAAATCAGGTCCTGGCTCTTCCTCTTATGTCGGCAGAAGTGCCCAAGCGCTTTATCGAGGAGTACCTGATGTGGTTCAGGCACTTTCGAGCGTTCAGCAGCTCAATGGCAGGTGGTGATCAGAAGAACATATCCTTAGTTCCAGCCTGGGCATCGGCTTTTTGAAAGGGAGCCAGAAGATGAAGCTGCCAGAACTGAATTCGAGGAAGATCTTCCTGAGCGTATCTCGTCCTGAGGGATCTGCCCTACGGAGGTGGGAAGCCTCCAAGTTATCATTTGGGGGCGGAAATCTACCATCCCAACTTCTGCGCAAGACGGCTCGGCTGTCCAGGTCATTCCATTCAAATATTCCAGAAGTTGCAATCGGGCTTCTCCTGGAGAGATTCGGGACAGCCTGGAGGTGCACAAGGATGCTCGCTGTGAGTAAATAAAATAAATAATAGTCTGGATGAACCTTATCCATCCTGGGAGCTTAACTCATCCAGTTCTGCCGACTTTGATGCCTGGTGGAAGGCCAGGTTCGGGGGATGCCTCTTCGGCTGCTGCAGTCAAAGTGCTTTTTGATGGCTGGACCTGTGGCAATGTGTTTGGAGATGTAGAGGCCAGAAAATTCACAGTCAATACCATCCAAGACACCAATGATCAAATTATAGAAGGTAACTTCTTCATTCTGTCGCTGTATTTTCTTGTTCTGTTGTCTATGTTTGTCTGATGCATCAATTCTGCCTGTATCAGATCCTTCAATGAAGAACATCATCAGTGAACAAACGGTTCAAGCCGGAGCAATGTTTGGTAAGCTTCGAATTTACCCTTTTGCTTCCATTCTCTATCGCTGGATTCAATTCTGACTTTATATTTCCCTCATGCAGTGAAGTTCTGTCATTGCCGCTGGTGATTCTGGAGCCCCCATTGGTGATGACGAGGATGAGATTTTGACAGAACAAACAACGCCCAGGCTGGCCCTACTGCTGGCCGGAAAAGGAAAGGAAGTACTCATGCGCAGGGCAACGTTGTCCAACCTGAAGCTTCTGGTATGGTTCCTGTATTCAGATTTCATTTCCTCTGACCTCTGTCTTGCCTGTTCTTCTAATACTTGTTCGTTCTTTGCAGCTGAAAGTCCTCATGTTCCCCCTCTCATTAGGTCTAAAAGACTTAGGAAGAGGAGTGGAGCCGGCGCTGGGGGCTGCCGCTATTCCAGCCGAGGCCGTCCTGAGTCTGATGATGATGAGCTGGAAAAGGCTTTCAGAGCTGTTGAGCAGGGAGAAAGGCCAGGCAGGAGATGAGACAGAAACCTGCTGAAGGGAAAAGAAATTGAAGAAGAAGTGAGGCCCTCCTTTTGGTCGTGTGATTATGTTTCTTTTTATTTTTACTTTTCAATTCATGACTTATGTTTGCTCTTGCTAGGAGGAAATTCCTGCTGAAGTAATAGCAGAGAGCATCGCCTTGGCTCAAAAGCAACGTGCTATGGCCCGGACAGAATGACTAGCTCGGAACTGGCCGTCTTTGAAGATTCGGAGGCTGAACATTCCACTGCAGTTCCACCTCTGATGAGCAGCCAGAGCTCTCGTTTCAGGATCAGGGGAACAAGCAGAAGCTCCTGCGCGGTCTAATTAGTTCCCCTATTTGAACCTGCAGCACAGACAGAAACCCTTGTCGCAGTTCAAGCAGAACAAGTGACATTTGGGTCTGGGAGCGGGATAGAGGTTTTGGCAGCATCGGAACCTGTGGAACAGGAGAACTTTTGGTTGCAACCCAGAGCCAGAAGTAGAATTAACTGCGCGCTTCTGAAACCATGGTAAATCCCTGTCACCTTTATACTTATTCATTCTCGCACTATTATCCTGTCCTTGTTTCCCTTTTAACTTTTATATCTTCCAGGTGGAAGTGCCCAGGAACTCAGGGGCCGTGGCAGTGGTAGTCAGTCCCTTGAAGCCTGTTCTCGCAGCTGTAAGCATTATAATGTCATGAACCCTTCTTTCATTTCTGTCCCTTTGCTAATTCACAATTTTGATTCTGAGATGCCTATCCGGTCCCGTGCCGTCTCAACCATCACAACCTCCCTTGCTGACCCAGAATTGGCTGAATTCGAGGCTATGGACTTGGACGCCCGGCTGGGACAGGCTGGAGAAGCTCAGTCTCCTCCCAGCAAGGCTAAACTCAAGGCAGTGGATGAGGCCATGGAAAGAGTGAAGATTTGGCAGCTCCTACCGAGCTGGAGCTGGATGAAAATCGAGGGGCTGCTGAGCAATTGATGAAAGATCTGGATCTGCTGCACAGGCAGAACATGGCTCCCAAGCCTATCCTTGAAATAAGTCTGAACCTGGCCAGAGATGTGCTCAACCTTCATGGTCGTTATGAGGATCTCAAACCTTCCTTCAAGACCTCTGAACTCTGCATGGCTACTCATGATGCCAACTTGGCTGATTATACAAAACAAAAGGCAGAACTGGATCAGATGGTTGTGGGGTACAAAAGGGCCAAGGCTACTGCGGATAGGCTGGAGAAGCAGATCGAGGAACTTCAAGAAACAACTGGCAGCTCGAAGGGAGGTGGAGCGCAAGCTGAGTGCTGGACTCGAGTTCTAAGACCAAGGCTACCTTCCTTGTGCAAAGCATGGTTTCAGCTTCCAGGCCGGCTTTGGAAATTGCAGAAGCTTCGATCCATTAGGGGGTGCTGCTTCAAAAGGAGCTTTCTATTAAGAAGACCAGCCTCAGGAGACACTCAAAAAACTAGGTTTTTAGGATTTTCGAGATTTGTAATGAACCAAATGGTCACTAAGGTGACTTTAATAAAAGTTTATTTATTTTTGTGGAATTCTGATTTTTTCTGGATGAACTGAAAACTTGGAAAGTTATACTAACAAACAAAAATTAAAACTGAAACAAAATCAAACGATAGTTTCAAACTTTCCCTTTCTATCCCAGGATCCGTCTCTAAAGCCTGTGAATCCCACATGGTTGGATAGAATTTCTTTAGCCATTTGCCATTAATTGGCGCAGCATGGACCTCTCCATTCCGAATCCTGGAGTCTGTATGCCCCTAATCCCAGGACTTGGCTAATTATGAAAGGTCCTTCCCAAGTTGGTGACCACTTTCCATAACCCGCTATATGTGTTCCGAGTGGCAGAACTGCTCTCCAGACTATTTCCCCTTCCTCAAAACTCTTACTTTTGACTCTCTTGTTGTATGCTCTTGACATAGCCTGCTTTCCTGCTAAGAGTTTGTTGAGGGTATCAATTCTTCTTCATCCAGTCCTTCCAGTTCTAATAACATGGCCTGGTTGTAGTCCTCTCCAACCAATTCGTGTTGGTGGGCAATCCCTGAGGGATTGGACTGCTTATTTCCATAGGCAGAATTGCATCATGGCCATAAGTCAAAGCATATGGAGTCATACCAGTTGCCTCCCTTTTTGAAGTTCTGTATGCCCATAAGGTTTCTGAAAGCTTGTCATGCCATTGCTTTGGATTTTTCTCAAGCATTTTCCTGATGATATTGATTATTATTTTGTTGCTTGATTCTGCCTGTCCATTGGCCTGAGCATAGTAAGGAGTAGACTGGAGTAGTTTAAATTTGAATGTTTCTGCCATATCTAGCATATCTCTAGATATGAAAGAAGATCCCCTGTCCGTGGTAATTGATTCTGGAATGCCAAATCTCTGTATGATCCGTTCTTCTATGAAAGTGATGATTTCTTGAGATGTGGTAGATTTAACAGGCTTGGCCTCCACCCATTTGGTAAAATAATCCGTGGCCACAATGATGAAACAATGCTGCGGCCGCGGCTGGATATATCTTTCCAATGAGGTCCATTGCCCATCCTCTGAATGGCCATGGCTTGACTACTGGATTCATAGGAACCGAAGGAACCTGCTGGATTGGTCCATGTCTTTGACAAGCCTCACATCCCTTGGAATAATCGATGCAGTCTTTCATCATGGTCGGCCAGAAATAACCATACCTTCTGATCAGCCAACACATTTTCCTTCCGCCTTGGTGAGCTCCACATATCCCTTCATGAGTTTCTCCCATGACCTTCATGTATTCCTTCTTTCCCAGGCATCTTAACAATACCTCATCCTTGCTTTTCTGAACCAGCTCCTCATTCCACATGAGGTAGTTTAAAGCCATGATTCTGACTCTCTTCTCAGAGGGCAAGAATCGGATACTGCAAGTAGTTCATAATGGGGGCCCTCCAATCATCCTCGGTGATTGTGGCAGAATTGACATCTATCTCCATTCCTCTAGCCAGAACAGATGGCAGGCTCTTTTCCCTACTTTGATAATTCTTTGGACACAGTCTTCTAGGGATTTGTATTCCTGTAGCTATTTGAGCCAGCTCATTGGCTGCGAAGTTCTTTCTCTTGGGATGTGTTCCCAAGTGGCTTCCCTGAATTTCTCAACAGATTCCTAGCTGCTACCAAATAGACAGCTAGATCAGGGTTCAAACATTTGTATTCTCCAGCAATCTGTTTCAAAACAAGCATAGAGTCTCCCAAAATTTCCACAGACTGGACCCCTAGTTCTACCAACATTTCAAGGCCAATGATTAGAGCTTCATATTCAGCTCTGCTATTGGTGCATTGAAAGTCCAACTGAAAAGAATAACAATGTCTGACTCCCAAAGGTTCTTCTAGAACAATTCCCTTCTAGGAGGTTAAGTGAGTTTTTGATCCATCAAAGTACAGCTTCCATGGCGTGAGATGAATTGAATAAATGGGATTGTTAAGGCAAACATGAGCCCTTGTCAGGAGATCTGCGCTTGCGATATCCAAAGAGTCCATATTCTCAATTTCTTCTCCTGGATGATCTGCGAGGAAATCCTGCTACAGCTTGCCCTTTGACAGCTTTCCTGAGGAACGTTCTGAAAGCAAATTCTGTTAACGCCAGGGTCCATTTTCCAATTCTGCCTTTTAACATTGGCCTTGTCAGCATGTATTTGATCAGGTCTGTTCTGGCAATGATGTAGATGGTAAATGGCAACATGTAGTGTCTGAGTTTTACAGCAGTGAAGTATAAGGCCAGGCAAAGCCTTTCAATCGCAGAATAGTTCCTTTCTACTTCCTGAGAAGTTCTGCTCAGATAGTAGACTGCTTGTTCCTTCCCTTCCTTGTTATCTTGAGCTAACAAGCTCCCCACAGATGTTTCTGAATGCGGATATGTAGAGCTTAAGTGGTCTGCCCTTCTTTGGTGGGGCAGAACTGGCGGATTGGAGAGATAATGTTTGATTTCTTCAAAAGCTCGTTGGTGTTGTTCATCCCACTTGAAAGTCTGTTCCTGCTTTAGCTTTAACAAGGAAGAGAATGGCTGAATTTTTCCCAGAATTGGATATGAATCTTCTTAGGAAATTAATTTTCCCAGAAGACTTTGAAGTTCTTTCTTGTTCCGAGGTGGTCTGAGCCTCTATGATGGAATTGGTTTTATTTTTGTCAACTTCTATGCCTCTTTGATGTACCAAAAATCCCAAAAAGTTTCCTGCCTGTACTCCAAAAACACATTTCTTAGGGTTCATTTTTAATTTGTGTTGCCTCATCCTTAGAAATGCCTTTCTTAGGTTTGATACATGATTTTCTGACTCTGGGGACTTGATCACCACATCATCTATATATACTTCCAGAGAATGTCCTATCATATCGTGGAAAACAGAATTCATTGATCTTTGATAAGTGGCTCATGCGTTTCTTAAGCCAAAAGGCATTACAGGATATTCTCTCTAGGTCCCGGCATCTCATGATAATGCCAAGCAAAACAATCCTTGAAATCATGCAAAAGTGCGATGATCTCACTCTTGAGTGGTTCTTCTAACAGTGCGCTGATGAAAGTAGGTCTTGGGTCCTCTTCTGTCCCTAGATTGATCTCCTGTAAAGGATCCTCTACTTCTGGCAAGGAGTCATCTAGTGCTGCTGGTGCGAAATCCAATATCTCCTCCTGAAACTTCCTTCCTGTTCTTCAAAGCTCTCATGCGTGAATTCTGCCATGTTAATGGCTGGATCCTGCGCAATAAGCTTCCTTTTTTTCCCAGTATACCAACAATCTTTTTGTAATGGATCGGATTGTTGGCTGGATCCTTTTCCTGTTGATTGGGACTAAACATTGGAGTTCTGCAGGTTGAGAACAAAAGGTCTATTCCAGTCTTCTAGAGAACTGGCCAGACCGTCTTCAATGAGCCTTTGGGCCGTGACACCGTGAGGGCGGCCGTTCTGATCGACTCCGAAGAAGGTGAAAGGACCAAGGTCATCATGATAATACCTTGCTTCAAAGCACATGGCAGAACGCAGAAATGGTCGTGGATCGGCCTCTACCATCTCCATGTATCCTTCCTCATGCCAAATGGCTAGTTGCTGGTGTAGAGTAGAGGGAATGCAAAGGCTTTGATGAATCCAGTCTTTCGAGCAATGCATTGTAGGTAGTGGAAGTAGTGTCTACCACAAAGAATGCAATCTTCAGCTTTTTGGTTCCAACAATGACATCCACGTCCAGAATTCCATGAGTTTTAGTGATGCCTCCCGCAAAATTGGTGACGATCAGACGGGTTGGAATCAGATCCTTCTCTCGTTCTGGCCATTCTACTCAATAGCCTGTGTGGTAAAACATTAATGGCTGCGCCTCCATCTACCATTACCTTGGAAATAGGAATTCCTCCAAAGTTTGCAGTGATGAATAGAGGTCTGAGGTGGTTAGCCATTTCCTTGGTTGGTATGGAGAAACAAAGCGTTCTGCAAATGATCTCATGGCGGTTCCATCCTGCTCGGCAGGCAAGTAGTTGTTGTTCTGGCACTTCTTCTACTTCCGCCGGTCCGCACTCAAAATTCTCTTGTGAGAACACGTCTCCCTCCAAGGTACTTCCCTGTCCTTCTGCCTGCCCCTGAATTTTTCTGATAAGATGAACACCATATTGATGCCTAGATCACCTTGTAACAAGTCCTCTAATTTTGCACCAAAATCTTCGGTTTCTTCATCTAATCCTTCATCATACTCCATCTATTCTGTCCAATCCTCTTGCTCTCCTGCCTCAGAAAACCAGTTTGATCCTCCGTAGATGGTTCATAATCCAACTGTTCCTCCTCGTTCTCTCCAAGCCCAGACTTGCTGGTCCTTCTCTGGACCAGTTTGGGTCCAGCTTGTGCTTGTGGAAGCTCAAGTTGATCGACTGAGGGTGAGTTTGAATGGACGGAGGGCTCGCCTGGAGGTTCTATCTTTTCCGCTTTTGTGGCTCAGGTTCTGCTTGTTCTGCCTGAGGAGCTGTTTTTGTCTCTTCTTTTCCTCCTGGCAGGTTCGAACTCTGCTCAGTACCTGTGCAGCTCTCCTGTCTCTAAGGAAGATGGAATATTGTTTCCGGATTCTTCTCTTCTGAGTTCTGCTCAGTTCCAAGGTTGGTCTACCGCTTTTTCCAACGGAATACCATCTTCCTTCTATGATAGTTGCCAAAGGTTTGTCGTTTCCGGCATGTTGATTGGTGTCTCCTCCTTAGGCTGCTCTGGCACCCTTCTGTTCTGCTGAACCGGTCTAAGGTAATCCCTTTGTCTGATTCTGTTTCTGGGAGGGGTTGGAGCTAGGTCTTGCCGGTGTGACGCTCCAATCCGGTCAAACACGCGGGTATGGGCTGCTTTTGCCTGTCCAGGAAGTACTTCCAACTCACATTCGCACTTGCATTTACTGCATAATACTATCCCAGCCGAGATGGTTGCCTTTGGCCTCCGGAAGTCTTCCTTTGCTGTTCTCTCGCTTATGCTGGAACTGGCATTTTCCCTTCGCTCTGGCCAATTTAAGTTGACCATGTTAACTGAGGCTGGGGAAAAGGATTTGTCGTAACTGAAGGAGGTTTCTCCCCAAGTTCAATCTCCTCCGAGTTATTCCTTCCTGTATGACATCTCTGAAAATGACACAACTGTTGGTGGAGTGATTCCAGGAGTTGTGCCATCTGCAATATTGCCTACCCTTGAGCTCTTCTGGTTTGGGCAACTATGAGGCATCTCTATTGCCTTCTGCGCAGCATCTCGTCAAACAAAGCATCAACTTTGGTCAGATCGAAAGAGTAGACCTTGTTCTGTGTTGGTCTGTTGGAACGAACCCTCCTGTGAATGGTGGTGGCTTCTGTCCTTCGGTGGCTTTATGAGAGTTTTGCAGCTGATGGGATGTTTTAATTTTGCCATTTCTGCCACTTGCAACCTCTCTTTCCTCCGAAGTCATCCGTATCTTCTTCATTTTCTACTTCAATCAAATGGACTGAAGAAGAAGGGGTCTTGTAGTACGTGCCTTTGGAAGAGTTCCTCTTTTGCTGTTCTTCTCTCAATAGTTCCTCATATTTAGATGCCTTGTCTCCAGTTCTGCCAGGTTTCTAACACGCATCCCATCGAATCTTTTCCTCAAAGAAATCTTAAGGGCGGTTTGAGCCATCTGAATGAAATGTTCTCTTCCATAGGGATTCGGCATTTCATCTTGAGCTTCCTGAATCCTGGTTATAAAATCCCTGGGCGGGCTCATCTTCACTTTGCTTAAGAGCTGCAAGATCACTGATGGTGACTTCCTGCTGGATCCTGAAATAATAATCATGGAAAACGTTTTCCATTTGCTCCCAGGTCTGAACAGAATTGGCTGGCAGGACTGGTATACCAGGTGAAAGCCTGTCCGAGAGAGAATTTCCAAAAAGCCTTAGCTTTAACATGGGATTGTTCTCTATGGCTATGCACTGGACAGAAAATCTGCCTATGTGCTCAACCGACGAAGCATTGGGGTCTTCTCCATTGAACAAAGTGAAGTTTGGTACTTTGAAACCCGGGGTAGAGGAATCTGATCTATATAAGCCGGGTATGGCTTTCTATAGGTTGGCCTTTCTCCTCTTCTGGCTTCTGGCTCCATCATTTCCCCTCGATCATCCTCTATAATGCCCCCACGTCGTTTAAAGCATTGATAGGGTGTGGAATTCGTCCCGCTCTCTGGGTGGTCGTGGTCAATCCCTGTGCTCCCTCTCTATGGCCTGGGCAGACCTTCTTCCCTGTGCTCTTCCTCCTCTTCAACTTCTGGATGGTTCCTCCAGTTTGCCCCCTGTCGTTTCCCGTCATTATTAGCAAAATGGTTAATTCCCTCTCTGCCTCTTCGCCCCTTGCTAATGGAGGAAATGGATTGGGATCCATTCTCCTTGGTCTATAGGGTGGCACAGCTGGTGCCTCAGGCAGAAGTGGCAGTGGTTGATCTCGCGGAGCCACAGGTGGTGGAGGGCGGCGCCTGGCTCGATGGGCCGATTCCAGGAGCCTGAACCGGTGAGGGACTTCCTGGCCTGGACCTGGAGCCTCGTGTTCTTGGACGAGGGGCTCTTCCCCCTCTGTCCCAGCCTGGATTTCATCGGGTCCTGGTATTCCAACTATCTGCGCAATAAGAGGATTCTCTTGATGTGGCCATGCTAGTCCTGGTGGAGCACCGAAGGGAAGGTCCGAGCTGCGAATCACAGGCATAGGATTTGGAATTCTGGCCATGGCGGCCTCTCGGTCTTTTCCCAACTGCGCTGTTAACTTGCCATTGCATCATGGCTGTTATAGTATTTAGAGACTCCTGACTCCTTTGTGTCGTAGCTTCCTGTCGGAACACAGCTTCGTGTATTGATTTAGCCTCCTGGAACCAGTTCTGGAACGTCTTCTCCTGGACCTGCCATGGGCTGACTGTCTCGCATCGCTTTCTTCTGATTCCTGGTCCTTCTTGGAAGGCTGCTTGGTCTGCCTCCATCGTGCGACGTAGATCTGGCTAGAACTTCCAATGTACATGTACTTTCAAAGTGTGACAGAAAGTATAACTGAGAAGTCCCATGGGCGTGCCAAATTGTTCACCCGTTTTGATTAGTCTCCTGAGATGGAAAGGGTAAAGTTCCCCATTAATCCAAAAACCAATCTTTGGTCAGTGAACTAACTTTCTTTGTGTGTTCAGCGTGCCACTGTTAGCAATTTTTAAATTCTAAGAGACTTAGAAAAGATAACTTGCGCC
Organism: Prunus fruticosa; assembly: GCA_018703695.1. Classification (NCBI taxonomy): domain Eukaryota; kingdom Viridiplantae; phylum Streptophyta; class Magnoliopsida; order Rosales; family Rosaceae; genus Prunus; species Prunus fruticosa. The sequence continues at coordinate 3,643,027 of CM031922.1, forward strand.
CCAAGCTATTGACTTTGAACAAACGATTGTGAATTTGGGTGAGGAATATCTCCCAAGTAAGTTCTTTTCTATGCCTTAGACTGGTAAGGACTTCATAATTTATCTAGTATAAAATCGGTAGTTCTGGCCAGAATGGATGACGACAGAATGGATTGATTTCAGCAGAACTCCCTTGTTACAGGCAGAACTCAAATGTTTTCAGGGAGAACTCCTTTTTTTACCGGCAGAACTCCTTCTTACAAGACTCAAAAAGGGAAAATTGACTATATAAAGATGAAAAGGAGGGCTGGGGTTCCATTTCTGCCTGGGCAGTTGTCTCGTTCTCCGCTGGATCTGGGACGTGCCTGTGCCTGGACTGGACTTCAAACAGCTTTTACTGAAAAGTTTTGGATGCAAATCGATACTAAAGCTTGAGTTTGGAGAGCTTTAATCTATTTCAAGCCCTGGGAGGCTTTTGGATGGGGAGAACTGGGATTTATCCAAGCGGAGAGGGGAGAAGCGGCTGGACTTGAGCTGAATCCTGGGACACTGTGCTGCTTTCAGCAGAGCTTTTCATAAATTTGTTGAGGTTTTCGTATTTGAGAAAACTCAAACTCTGCTTGTAACGAGAGAAGTCTCGATGTTGCTCCTCTTGTGAACAATATGGTCTCCAAGCTTGTTGGGAAGCTTTTGAGATTGGAATGCTTCAGAACTTTGAGTCTCGTCTGGAAATCTGCTTGTGATCAAGTGATCATTCTGAGTGTTTGTCTTTTGACTGAGTTTTTGGTTGGGTTGGTTGGATGACTTTTGTCTGTCGCCTCTCTGGTATTTATAGGAGATGTTTTCCTGTGGGCTTTTCTATCTTTTAATAATGGGCGGCGTGAATATTCCCCTGTGCTTTGATGGGTTGTCATGCTTGTCTCCCATCTTTTCGCGAGTTCCCAGTCTCCAAGTTTGAGATGGTGAGTTTACTTTTGAACAACTCCCTGTTTCCCGCCTCCTCTTCCCTTCAGAGAAACAGAGTCTGCTTTAACTCTTAAAATAGTGTTTATCAACAAATATCAGAATATCCCTAGATAAACTATCCTCTGGCCATAGAAAATGTTTCAGAAGCGCCTATTCTATTCCTGTTCATGGGCACGGTCCTTTTTAATCGAAATTGTCGAATATTGTCAAGCCCATCTCTTTTTGGCTCGGAATTGTTTTGGTCTTTTTTGCGGCCAGCCTTCTTCAACGTTCTTTGGGCCACGTGACATTGGCCTGCTGCATCACTTATTGGGCTGGATATGCTGATGGGCTGACTTTAATGGCCCACGATCATGGGCTTTTATTTTTTCGGCCTGGGTGGCCAATTTAGGCCCAAACAAGTACACCCTACCGTCAAATTATTTATTGAATTACTAATTTACCATAAATAAAATGACAAAAAAGGATATATTGAACTATATCAATTAATTCCGAGCCTCTGTATTTAGTATCGATGTATTTATATGCATTTAAGCAAATACTAACCTTGGAAAAATAAAAACAAATGAATTGTTTGGTGCATTTAGAAGCCCATGGAAGTTCGTTGAAGTGGGCTCAGCCCTTGTTGTGAGGGCCATACTTGAGATAAAACATATAAAAAAGATTGCACGCATGTGACGAAACGACACCGTTACCAACACGGGCGTTGCTCACCGCCTTCCATTGGCATTCACAGCGAAATCAACCCAACCCCTCCACGCCTCCTCCATCCCCACAACAACATCAAAATCTCCTTCAATTTTGGACTTACAGAAGATTAGGGTTCGGCTTTGTGCACAACCACCATAAACTCCGAAAGGGTTCGCTGGTTCAGGCTTTTCTGTAGCTGCTGAGGTTCAAAGGAGGAGTCTTCTCGGGTAAGGAGATTGGGTTCTGACGAATACCACCTGAAAGATATGAATTTTGCATATTGAAATTGTTAGTCTTAGCCGAAGTTCAAACCCAAAACAGCCTATTAGTTATTGAGTTTTACTGATGTGATAAGGCCCCTCAAAACCAATATCTCCCTGTTTATTGAGTTTTCACTGGATAAATTTTGCTCATAGTTTTCTTCAATTGCGTTTAAGTGAATCTTAATTAATAAGCATGTGTTTTTATTTAGGTATATATCTGTGTGTTTTAATGTGCAAAGGGTTGTGTTTTCAGGTGATTTTATCATCAAGATGCCAATGTTGACTGCTGCAAGTACAATTGTTAGCTCGCCTCTATTGCCAGCAGGTATTTTATGAGTACCCGTTGCTTAGTTTCTGTGATTTTTTAAGATAATAAATTCTGTTATTTGTTTGCCAATAGTTCCAAAATCAGGATATGCTTTTTCACCTAATTTAGATTGTAGCAAATACGGTGTTATTTTTTGTATCGACTATGCTTACTTGCTCATGACCGGGGAAATTTACACAACTAGAGTCTCTTGAAATAATTTTTTCTATAACTGTGTGTGTTGGAATTTCCAGTTTGATGACGTTTATTACGGTTATGATGTTTCTTTGTACGGTGAAAACAGTAGGTCAATGCCCCGGACGAGTGAAGCTTTCTAGCTGTGGGCCAAAAAGGATTTGTGGTGATGGAAGAATGGTACATTTTAAGATCAAACCAGTGGGGCTTGGTGCACAGTTATCACTTCTTGAGAGAAGAAAACCAGTCATTGGTTCCCGTCGGTCTGCTTCTGTAATATGTGCTTCTGCTTCGGTTAGTTTCTTATTTCATATCTTGTATCATTTGACCTGCTTTCCTTGTCTTTACATGGTGATATAATTTTGATCTGTTGTATGCTGGATCAGTATCCTATAGATTACTCTCCTATAGCAATTTGAGATCATCGTTTGTCTTTACCAAATTTTTATCATTTGTTGGTAAATCCATTGATGAACCGCGAGAATGGTGATCTTGTAGCATAAGCGGATGCATTTCCCATTTCATCCCTTTTCATGAAAGTTGGTGAAAGAAGATATGGGCGTGGCTTTTGAAAGTTCTTTTCACTTAAGTTTGCTTATTGGCTCTAGATGCCTGGAATCAGTCAATTGATACCTGGTTCAGTTTTTCTTTTGTGTGTGTGTATGTCTGCCTGTGTTTTCAAATTCCACAGATGCCATTTGGCGAAGAAATTATGTAATTCTATTGTTATTGTTTGTAAATTTTTAAGCATTTTGGTGTACACGACCCTTAAATAAACACCATGAAATTGCTTTCCTGATTGCTTGAAAAGTATGTTCAAGTCTACATTTCGTTCTAGCATTTATTATTTGTTATTGTTTGTGTTTTCTTCTAAATTGATCCCTAAGTTCCTCTATCAAGGAACAGAAGTGTAAGAAATCTGTTGATTTTGCTCTTCTATTGTGCAGAATGCCAGATGCGGTGCAGAGCAAACCCAGACTGTCACCCGTGAGGCTCCAACAATTACACATCTTCCTGGTAAGTGTGATTAGTTAGTATTAATTGCTAATATAGTGTTGTGAAAAAACACATTTTGAAAGTTTGGAGATGAGTGTCTGCTCGACACAATGTAATAATTTGTGTTCCTCTAATTTGCATAGCCCTTTTTTCTCAAGGTCTTGAAATCTAATAGTTATTTTGGAATCTATTTGGTTCTATTTAAAAAAAAAATTGGAATTTACTTGGAGATGAGCATGTTGGTTGGCATCATCTGTTTTACTTCTTAAAAAGTAATGTAAGAAATCCTCTAACAGTTGAATGAAATTACAGGCAAGGAAAAGTCCCCACTGCTTGATGATGGTGGAAGTGGATTCCCTCCTGGTGACGATGGTGATGGTGGTGGCGGCGGAGGTGGTGGTGGGGGCAACTGGTCTGGAGGATTTGCCTTTTTTGGCTTTCTTCTTTTCCTGAGCTTTTTAAAGGATAAAGAAAGTGAGGGTGCTTATCGGGAAAATAGGAGAAGGTAATGTAAGGGTTTTGAGAGGACATGTTGTGGAGATTTTGTATCGTATTTTTTCTGTGGTAATGAATAATAATTAAGTTTTATACTTGGAAAAAGATCTGTTTGATGTACGATTGCCTGCTATTTGGGCATCAACACATAGCTGGTATTCTTGGGCTGTTAATTTCAATCAATTGCTCTATATACTTCACGTACTTGGTTAAAGAACAGGCAAAGTGGCCTTTTAAAGAAGTAAATTATTTTTTCCTTCTTTTGGAGAGTTAAATGATTCTCACAAGGATGCATCAAGGGAACTTCCCCAGAAAACAATCTAACCATGATAAAATCGACACTAATAACTATCCCAAAATTTCTTATTGTAGCTGAGGATCTCTCTATAAAGATGACAGGCCCTCTTATAATCCTAATTCAACCTGGATAGTATACAAGTCAACCAAATAACTAAAATGAAAATTTGAAGACTTCATTTTGTTGGTTTGGTCCATGTAGTTTCTGAGGTCGCCGTATTTCCATAATAAACCTGCTTTGAGGATTCATCCCAGTAGGCCTGAAAAAAAAATATATTAACAAAAAATAAAAAATCAGATTTTGCAGAACAAGATCACATGCTTTGAAGAAGCGTTTAATGGCTTTGACACTAAGCATACACTCTAGCAAGCAAGGAAAAGACTCGAACAAATCCAACTCGAGCACATGCAGAATTTTCCCATAAAATATATTTTTTTAATGTGTCTCGATTCCTTCTCACTCCAGGAGCAACATAACAGAAATTTCAAAAGCAACACCTGTTTAAAGCAGAAATCCTGCCTATTAAAGCGTAGAATTCCTGGCCAGTAAATAATGTGCCCCCTAAACATATACCTGCCAATCAGAGGGGAGACCCCTTGAGAGTTCTGCCAGATCAGGCTTCTGGTTCCCATCCATAGGTGCCTCAGGTCCAGGTGTTGATGCGGTTTGTCCAGCTTTGCGGGCTAATTGAGCTTTTCTTCGTTTCACCTTCACACGCCTGTATGAAACATAGCAATCACATCACAAGAAAGTTCATATGATATGAAACTTGTATTTAACAAGTTGAAAACTTGGAGACAGTGACCAAGTCACCCAAAAAATAATAAATATATCAGAAAACTTTGGACTTTAAGAGTAAAATATTAAACTGTCCCTACTGCAGCTCAGCAACTTTAGAATTTCTTTCAAGAATGTGTTAAGTGTAAGACTTTAAGTCATCATACCAATCGCCACCCAGAGGCTGAAAATTGGCATTATCTTTGGCCTCTCCGCTGGTAATTTGTTGTGCATACCATTCCTGCAACAAAAGGAATGTAAGAAACCAGAAGGAGCCAAGACACAGTAACCTGTACAAATAAAGCCCAGCAAACCTCTATTCCCCTTTGTCGCTTCCTCTCAAACAACTCATATGCATTTTGAGGTTCCTCCTCATCTTCAAGCAACTCCTCTTTTGCTGCTTTCCACTGGTTGATTTGAAATTAAAATTAGGTGATCCATAATTAAACTGATGCAAGTAGCAATGTAAAAAATCAGACACAAAAAGCATACCTTGTCTACCAAACTGGAGACTTTCTTATTAGACCTCAAGGAGGAAGCAACTCCAACCGTTCGCTTTTTAGTACGCTGAACTGAATAAGAGAAAAGAAAATGATGAGTATGCCTGTAATTATGCATGTCACTAGAATAAAGGTTTTAAATGACATGGTTTAACTAAAAAAGAACACTTGTTGGCTTGTTGCTTTCCATGTATGTTATTAACTTATTATGTATGGTAGAGAGCCCAAAAAGGAAGAGAGAGAGAGAGAGAGAGAGAGACAACTCTCTTTCACACATCATTTGCACAATGGGTTGTCTAACCAATTATAACTAGTCACAGCTTAACTCCATCAAGAACATTAACAAGTAGGATGACATAAAAAATGTCGTGAAAAGCACATTATTCCCATCTTATTAGGTGTTTAAAAGCTTTACCTTTAGACTGAGCCTTAGTAACCTCCGATGTGGCAGGAATAGATGCAGCACTAGGGGCATGATTAGTTGATGGCACAGGAACATTACTTTTCACTGAAATGGTTGCAGGTGCTTGGATTGTGGATGTGGTAGAAGGAACCTCCATAGATGCCCCACCAGTCTCACCATCAACAGCAGAACTATCAATATTCACATTGGGCAATGAACCACTATTGCCTGCTCCTGCAAAGGAGTTGATAGATCCAGTACGATCGGATGCAAGGTTTTCATAGCTAAGAGGAGCAGACTCACTGTGAAACTGTAACGACTCTACACCATTGACTACAGGAACAGAAAGTCCTGTTCCATCTTGAAGCCCATAATATGTGACAGACTCAACAGGGTTAGCTGCAACCTGAGAAGTTTCAGTATAGGTGCCAGGAACTGCAGCGTAGTAAAGTGGTGCATGGGGCATAGAAACTTGGCATCCTTCAGGATGTCCATAAAAAGTACTGCTAGGCCCTTCAGTAACTGTATGCCCATAATATTCAAAACTGGAACTTGGATAGGAAAAATTGTATTGCTCTGGATAAGTAGCTTCCCCTGTCTCAGGGTAAGATGACAAAGGAGGATGCGGGGGCTGAGGTGGTGGCTCATCAGGTGGGGGTGGAGGAACCTGTTCATTATCAGGTGGTGGTGGAGGAATCCATTCCTCCTCTGGGGGAGGTGGAATAGTGAATGTATCCTCTGGCACTAAAGATGTGTATACTAAAGGTGGGCTAGGATTAATTGGCTGCTCTGACGGAGCAAATTCCGTGGCATTCAATGCATATGCAATAGCTGTATTTCCTGCAGAATTTGAATCTTCAACTTCCATGTCCACATCCATGTCAACCTCTTCCCCAGCACAAAAATCATTCTTGGTAGTTGACTCAATGGGAACTGCCACCCCATTGACTTGTTCACTTACACCGCTCTCCATATGCCTAGTAGGCGAGCCAAATTCAGAAACATGCTCGGCATTTACACCTGAACTTTCTTTAGAGACTATTGCTAATGTATCAACACTAGGAGTAGCATGAAAATCATCCAGAGTTTCAAGTTGATCTGCTTCAGTTTTACATCCCACGTTTTCCTGAAAATTTGTTTCACCCTGGGAGAAAGATGCATGAGCTGCCTCAACTTCATCCGTTTGTACAGATTTAGAAATTTTGGACATTTCATCATTTATAGCACTCTCAACCCGTTTAAGCTGTCTTTCAGAATGCATCCAAAATGGAAGCAAGGATGACCCATTCGATAAAAGGGCCTGAAAATCAAAGAGTCTTATCTCAACTTCCAAAGTATACTTTGAGATCCAGTTGAGATCTTGCAATTGTTCCTTGGACCTGAGACATATAAATTAAGTTATTATAAATCTCCAAAAGCAAAACAAAAAACCAAGTGGGCATTTAAATAAATTCTAAAAAATTGGGAGCAGAGAGCAAAACATGCCATACCCTTGTAATGACTTCAATCTTTCTAACAATGCCTCACAATGTTTGACAAGACGAGAGGAGAGATCAATCCCTGATTCATGATCTTCATTAGCCATTGTATCATGAGTAGCTTGATTATTGCATGCTAGATTCCACTCATCCATTTGGGACCCACACCCATGTCCATACGATTCTGTTCCATGAGGAACCATATTGGCAGCCCCTTCATCTGTGTCAGAATTAGAAAAACCATCTAATTTCACATCAGAAGTTAAGTTAGACTCTTCTGTACCAACAGGAACGTTCTCCAACTTTCCTGCAACAGTAGGTGTTTTCTGGTCACTCGTTAACTTGGTTTCCTGGGTCAAAACATCAGGTACTTCCCATGAAGTTTCCCCTGTTTCAGTATTCCAGTAATAATAGCTATTACTCTCTTCATGCATCACAATCTTCCAGCCTGAACTGACATCTCCAATGACTTGTACACTAGAAGTTTCAGGAACAGAGGCTTGATCTGTCAAATACAATTCTGTGCGTAACTCACTAGAGGCCACATCATCAGTTTCTCTTTTATCACTGTCCTCCATGCTCTGGTCACAATCATTCGGGGCAGAGTTTGTATCCCCTCCCTGTTGCTTAACCTTCTGAGAAGCAAGGTCTTCGTTAGCATTGGTATCCATATGCTGATAAGATTCACCAGGCGAACTCTTATCCTGAAAGAGGTAAAGCATTGAGCATGTGAAGTAAATACAAAATGAAAGGTCTGAGAGGTAAAGAGAACTTAAATTTTAGTACCTAGCTTTACTTAAAGACATGCCCCAATTAGTACAACACGAGAGAGAGAGAGAGAGAGAGAGAGAGAGTCATAATAAAGCCCCACTCACTAAGCTACTCAACAAACTAAGCTCCAGATTGGAAGGACACGGGACATGGAAGAAAGTAGAGAAATCCATTTAATTACCACATCATTATTCTCAGGTGAGGAATTTCCTACAGCAGCATTGCTAAGTACTTGATTTGAGTCATCATCCAACTCATCATCACTATATTGCCCAAGTAACAGCAACGGATTTTGTGGTTGCTGACCTGCACGCATAATATACTCGCTTGTCAAACACTACCCAATCCATCATATTATCCACTTAGTAATCACCAACATATCAGCACCTAAACAAACAAAGGACTGGAATCTTTATTTAGAATGGAAGTAATAGCAACTAAGAATGGGGGAGACAAAAGGCTGTCTAAGTTAAAATTTGAAATGAGAACATTAGGATCTCTTCATTGCAGCCACCTGTTACACAAGGAAGAAAATTGTCAGCAAGTACAAAGCAAAATAAAGACAGGACATACGAACCGATAGAAAATTTTCCAGGCTGAAATCTCCAAAACGCTTTGTTGGTGCCAAAAAGGGCATAACGAATAGGGCTGATTCATAATTTCACTGTGGCAGGGCCCGACCTGATCTGACAGTGAATGTTCTCAACAAGACAACAGCCACCCTACAGTCTGAAAACAAAATCTTGGGGGGCAAACAACATAACATGTCTTGCACATATAGTATCCATAATTCCACCGAACAACATAATGTTGAGCACACATGTCCTCTCTACAAAGTCCTTTTTGAAGAAAACTGACGGAACCCACCTGAAGAAGATGGTGAATTGGGTAACCCATCATGGCCTTTGGATTTCATATCTCCTCCAAGCTCATCATGTTCAGCAGAGCCACCCAAATCTCCTATAAAGGCAAACAAGTTGCTCAACATGATACCCCGAAATGTAGATAAACTACACATAAATAATTTATGCATCATCCAATTCCGTACAGCAATATGGCATTATCAACATTAGTGAAAAATAATGTCAGTTAATGATACCAAACGGCCATATTTAAAAAACAAAACCAACAAAATGAAACACATCTAAAATGTTCCGAAGAAGAGTCCTTCAATCCACCAATAATCTAAAATATTCGTTTTCATTCCAAAACTGCAGAGATTGTTACTTCCACGTCCGCTATTCAGCTAACTTTTTGAATACGTGTGTGTACATGTATTTATGAAGACACTTTTTAGACAAGCTAATGACTATACACAACCACATGAAACAAAACCCCAGAAATAGACATACAGACAATTAAACAGGAAAAATAATACTTAGAAAACACTAAAGAGCAACGATTTAAATAATCTCGAGGACAAATGCACGCATAAATCGCATAGTATAGATATATATACACATACATACTATGTGTGTATATATATGTAGAGAGAGAGAGAGAGAGAGAGAGAGTACCAGAGGGTTCCGCGAAAAGATCGAGCTTGACTCTGCGACCAGCGTTGGTCTTAGCTGCAAGACGACGCTCTTTTCTCTTCCCCATCGATTAGACTCTCAGCGCTTTTGCTTCTCAGACAAGCTTAGCAGCTTGAATGCTTAGATTGTAACCCTAATTTCAAAGCTTCGATTTTGGTTTTGGTTTCGAATTCGAATTGATTAGAAATTGGCTTTTTGAGGGGGCTTTTGATTGCTTTTCCAGGTAAAACAATCGTGGAGGTTTTGTGTTTGCAACTCTTCTACCTCATTTTGTCTGTACGTATATATATATATATATATATATATATATATATATATATATATATATATGGGGATCGTGGTCCATAGACCTTTACGTCAACCCACAACACACTCAACCCCTAGGCCCAATGGGCCTCTCTTTGTTTAGATATTTTTAAATCTTTTTGGATTTATTTATGACTTTTAAAATGAAATTTGGGATTTTTTATTATTGTTTTTTAAGATAGTTTTATTTTAAACACAAATGATATATTATTTATTAACTAAGAAGATTAAAATAATCAATTAAAATATCTTGAATAATACCACAGTTTTTATTTTTAAAAAACTGACTCTTACCAGGAGAACCAGGACATACCTACAACCTCAAGTTAAACCATTCAAACATTAATAATAACACGAATAATATAATGTGCTATCAAGTTCACGTGACATGAAATATGGGCAAAATAAACATTATGCAATTCAGAAAAAAAAACAAACAAACATTATTCAATACAAATATATACTTTTTGTTGTTGTTATCTTCACATTATTTAGACATGTCATACATGGACCCTTGATTTTGTTGCCAACATGGGGTGTAGGGCACATATCAAAGTTGGGTTATAACTTCACAACTGAATAATTTCAATTTGATCAAAATTGCCTTAAGTCCTAACACCACAATCAAAAGCATATAAATCCAAAAGGACTGTCCTTCTTTTGAAATGACTAAAACTTAATATGGAAATTACACAATTCCACTTGAATTTCACCTCTAATTTGTATATTACCATTTTTTTTTCTTTAATAAAAAGACCTTCTTATGCCAAACAAGGTTTTAAATTATGAAATATTTAATTTTGCAATCTTAATTAAAAGGCTCAATTAAAGTATGCTATAATAAATAAAAAATTGTTTAAAATCTTTTGAAAAGCTAAAATGATTGCCGAGCATGCATATTATCTTTCCCAATAAAAAGGAAATAAAATTAAATAAAGAAAACCCAAAAACAAACAACAAACAAACACACCCTCCTCCAACTCCAATAATTCACTAGCGGCGGATGGCAATCTACCAATCTAACTCCCGCACGACGTCGTTTCGCTCTCCGTATCATAAAACAGTCCTTGGCAGAAATGAATATCTGTCTTTGTAGTTTGTAACAACAACATCATGCTCTTCTCCTTCTTCTTCTCCTCTTCTGTCTATCTAGCACATTCGTAACCTCCATATATAAACAGGAGATTCGCTGCAGCCACCGCTAGCTGCACAGAGATCGCATACCATCGCCCTCCAACAACACAGCTGCTCAGCCACAGCGCTCTTCCTTCTCCCTCTCTCTCTCTCTCTCTCTCTCTCTCTCTCTCTCTCTCAAAGTAAAGTTTCTATCTTTTTGTTGTAATTCTCCAATTTCTGAATCTTCCTTTTCGTTCTGATTCTCTCAATATGTTTTTTTCGATTCCCGAATTTTCTCCACCGCCAAATAGATCGCTGAGCTCCTTCTGTTTGTATTTGCGTCTTTCAATTGCGTTCGGTTTGTTGTGCTCAGTGTTTGGATCTCGGATTCGGATTCGGATTCGGGATTGTTAGCTTGTTTTTCATGTTTCTGTTTGGTGTTGTTTTTTTTTTTTTTTTGTGTGCGTGTGGATTTATGTTTGGTTGTGGAATACGTATGGAGGATTGAGGAGTTATAATTAGTCAGCTTCCGTGATTTCTAAGCTGAAATTTAGTGTGAAATTTCTTACATTTTGCCGGATTGTTTCTCAGTTATGTGTTGTTAAGCAATCACAATGCCAATTTGGGTTGTGAATTCAGTAAGCTCAATACAGATTCGTAATCTATATTTCGTTTTCTTGGTTTGAATTGAAAATTTGTTTGATTATGTGGGTTTTATTCGGTGAAATAATTGTGCATGTTTTCTTATTCAAATCCAGTTAGATGTTTGGACTCTAAAACCGTTGTGGTATATAGAAATAGAAGAGAGTGTTTAGCTGAGGTGAGGTACTGTAAATGCTACTACTAGGATGGATATGACTAAATCATGCAATTGTTGCTCTTTTTCAATGGAAATGTTTAGGTTAGGATTGGATTTAGGTTTTAGTATTTCACTGTGACTGTTTTGTTGGTTTAAGAGCTACATGTGACCCCTTTCATCTTCATGTAAATTTTTAAAATATAAAAAAAACTTTGGTCAAGTCATATACACTTCCATTGTTTCAGTTATTGTGGGTTTGCTTTTCGTTTTGGGCTTTACAAGAGTAAAACCTGTTTTTGAGATGGGTTTCTAATCTACCATGTTCTACTTGATTCAGTTCAGCTATCTATCAAAACAGATATAGCTTTGGCTGCTCCAAATTTTACGGATCTTGGATTTGGGTGTGAGTTAGAAGAAGCAGGAAATGGTTAAAAGGTTTGTTTTGATATTTACATGCTATAGGATCCTTTCTTTTAAAGATAGACTTAAAGGAAATTTTATGATATGTTTTTCATTTTTCCATGTGAACCAGGTATGGAGTGTTTTGATCTGCAGAAAATATCATGTTGCAGTGCATAGAGGGGTTAAAGCATTTATGTGCTTCCCTACTGAGGTGCTGTGATCTTGAGTTGTACAAGCAATCAAGAGGCTTAGATGACCCTGAAATTCTAGCAAGGGAGACAGTGTGTATGTCATTTCACCCAAGAAATTAGCAAATTGTTTTTTTTTTTACTATGTCTATGTGTCCACTATTTCAGTTTTATATCTAAACAATGGACTCTCATAGTACTGGGAATTGTTATTTCTTATTTGATACAGTCAGCGTGAGTGAAATAGAGGCACTTTATGAGCTATTTAAGAAGATCAGCAGTGCAGTGATTGATGATGGATTGATTAACAAGGTTTGTATAATCTTACTGTTCTTTAGGCAATGCTTTTCATGTATACATTTGGGTTAGAATTGTATTTGCAATGCATATTCACCTAAATTTTTCCACAAATTCCTGGTCCCTTTCTTATGCTACTACATTTCTACGTTCCCTGCACTCTTTTTCTTTCTTACAAGTTGTTTATTTAATGCCATGGTGTAGGAGGAGTTTCAGCTGGCATTATTCAAGACAAACAAGAAAGAGAGCTTGTTTGCTGATCGTGACGTTTTCTCTGTGAGAAATTATATCTTCTTCAAACTTGTTATAGTCTTCTCTTTAATTCCATCATCTTGATTATTTATAGCATCAATTATGCATCTTACGGCCTTTGCTAAGTCTTAAGTACCTTGGATAAGGCGCCGATTATTTATTGCTCATTATTTCAGGTATTTGACTTGTTTGACACAAAGCACAATGGAATACTAGGTTTTGAAGAGTTTGCACGAGCCCTCTCTGTCTTTCATCCTAACGCCCCAATCGACGATAAGATTGAGTGTAAGTTTTGTGTATATTGATAACATAAGTCATGTATAAATTGTAATATCAATCAGTTAATGTTTATCAATGCTAAACTGTAACATGTGGAATATGATTGTGAGATTTAAGGTTTATTTTTTGTTGATCAATTAGACCTTGCAATGTCTTTTTTTTTTCTTCATTAATATATTTTTTTTAAATCTCAAATTTCAGTTTCCTTTCAATTATATGACCTCAAGCAACAAGGCTTCATTGAAAGGCAGGAGGTAATTTCTTTGTTCCTAAGTGAACTATCTGTTTTTCTCCGAATTCATTTATTAAGTTTCTTTATGTTTCTTTCCAACAGTCCGCATTTTCTTATTTGTGTTTCTATATATCTAGGTGAAGCAAATGGTAGTCGCTACCCTTGCAGAATCTGGCATGAATCTTTCAGATGATGTGATAGAAAGTATAATTGATAAGGTGCTTTCTCTATCCAACTTTAGTATTAGATGTTTATGTATGATGTTCCTAGATATATTGGTTACATGAAGGAGTGCTTGGTATGTTACTGAAGTTGATTAAATATTTTTTTCTTTTTTCTTTTGGAACCTTGTTTCAGACCTTTGAGGAAGCCGATACTAAACATGATGGGAGGATTCAACAAGGAAGAGTGGAGAAGCCTTGTTTTGCGGCACCCATCCCTTCTTAAAAATATGACGCTTCAATACCTCAAGTAAGTTTTCATATATACTTATCATGTTACGAGACCCTGTCCCTACAAATGTGCCCACTTTATGCCTGCTTAGACCAATATTAACTTTTCCGGCAAAACAAAGACAAGATAAATCTTATAGAATAGATTTCAAAACATTATTCTTTTTTCGTCGACGATGGTGTTTTCATGTATGCTTAAAACCACAAGTCTCTAAATATCCCTTGGTAGAATGACGTGATCCTGATCTTTTTATCAGGATATCTGTTTTGATTTTGATTTACCTGTGATGAACAGTCGGCAACTGATCAATGCCGACTAAAAACATTAAAAATGAATAGTTATGTTTTTATATTTTTCTATGCTAAATTTCAGATTTAATTGAACTCGTTGATTATATATATAACAGATCAACTGGTTGTGTGCTATAAACTTCTGACGATGATGTGTCTTTTGTTTTCTGAGCAGAGACATCACCACCACATTTCCGAGCTTTGTATTTCACTCACAAGTGGACGACACCTGAAATTTGAAAATTTTCAATTTTATGCTCCAAGGGACATCATTTTTTAATTAACTTGATGTGGTTTTGCATGTTTCTGAAGAGAATGTGGCCCACCCCACTCTTATGTAAAGGGCCAAGGAGAAAATTTTTACATCATTATTTTCGTTGTTTCTTTTGAATATTTTTTGGCTGTGTGTATTTTATTTTATGTCTGGAACGACTGAAATTGCTTTTAATTGTATGTGGCTTCTGATTTTGGCTTCTTATGATGTTGGATTTTATTGGGAGGTGGACATAGAATTGTAGGCTACACCGACGAGTGTGATTTTGCCACGTAATTATATCCTCTTGGCTTTGCTAAGTTATGATTAATTGATGTTCCTCTGAGCATCTGTCTGCCTGCTTGAGGCCAAACTGTGTCGTATAAATGAAAGAAAATTGGTCGAATGAGGAGTGTGCTTGCTTTTTTATGGTGAAACGACCAAACGACAAGAGCAGCAGTCTTTTTCTCCTCTTGGGTTTGACTAAAAAAGATTGATTTTTTATATATTAATAATCAATGGAATAACAGCTTTGTTCTACGTCGTTATAAAATAATTTATTGAGCATTGAAATGGGGGGTTATGGCTGGATGAGCACTTGGGCAGCTTCATGTGGCTGGGAAGGACAAATGACCGAGACTGCGTGTGAACAGAAAACAGTGTCGTTTTGGCTGACACATTTCACACTGAAATTGGAGTCTGAGGCCCTGTGCTACTACCACTTGAACTAAAGCTATGACCGAGACTGCGTGTGAACAAAAAATCATTCTCTGCCCCAACAGAAAACAGCACAATCAAAAGTCAATTTTCGTTCTCTAATTTTAACTGAAATTTATACTTAAAAATGTTGGTAAATTTATACCAAAAATTATAATCAACAGGCATGGTAATAACGTGATAACCAAAAGAGAGAAACTCATAATTTGAAGTGGGTAAAAAATTCAAGTCTCAAACCTTTCCCTCCATCTTTGAACTACAAAAGACTAATACAAATGACAAAAGAAAAAATTATTCAAATGACAAAATTAACTTCAATTTAATCTCAAAGACCAACTTTGTCATTTAGAGAATTTTCTTTTCCATCAAACCATCAATTTTAGGATTAAAAAATTAATTAAAAAATTAACCAAATTAAGCCAAAAAGAACTAGATCATTTTTTTTGAAAAGAAACATAACAAAATAAGAAGTAACTAGATTTACAACTAAGCATCAAGACATTATAGAAGCAAAACCACAGAAACAGCCTAGAGACAATACGTTCCAAATGCATTAACAAAAAGAAGGTAATTATAATATGATAGCAAAAACAGCAGTTACCACCCAAAATATCCAAAATTAACTGAAGAAAGTAAGAAAATATAACGTCACAAATACGAAGAAAAAACTACTGCTGGGTGGTGGGTTGGGGGGGTTTTCAAACACACCACTTTAATCAACTTCCTCCATCTTGCTGCCCTCAGCATCAGCATCAGCGTCCTCCAATGGGGGCATCTCAGCATCACCGTCAACAGCATCGTCGTGGTCAATGCTCAATCCAGCTTCACCTTCTGTGGATCCTGTTGCCGAAGGTGTTGGGGTCATCAAGGCTGAACCCAGATGTGAGGAGAGCAGTCTCGAACAGAAGGAGAACAAGGTCCTTCACTGACTTGTCATTCTTGTCTGCATCAGCCCTCTTTCTCAGCTCCTCCATGATGGGGTTCTCTGGGTTGATCTCCATGGTCTTCTTGCTCGACATATACCCAGCCATGCTGTTATCCCTCAACGCCTGAGCCTTCATGATTCTTTCCATGTTGGCAGTCCAGCCATACTCGCCTGTCACCAAACAGCAGGGAGAGTCGACCACCCGGTCAGACACCACAACCTTCTCCACTCTATCACCCCAAACATCCTTCACAACCTTGCAGAGTCCCTCAAATTTCTCCTTCAACTCTTCCTTCTTTGCCTCGTCTTCACTCTCATCAAGCTTGAGACCTTCCTTGGTGGCTGAGACAAGCTTCTTGCCCTCAAACTTGAGCTGACCAACAGCGTACTCATCAATAGCATCAACCATGAAGAGGACCTCATATCCTTACTTCTTCAGCTTCTCAAGGAATGGAGAGTCTGAACAGCCTTCTTGCTCTCACCGGTGATGTGGTGAATATCCGCTCTGGCCCCCTTCATCCTTGTCACATAGTCCTTAAGACTCGGTAGTATCTTCACCGCTCTTGGTGGAGTGATATCTGAGCAACTCAGCAAGCTTTGTCTTCTTCTGGGAGTCCTCATGGATTCCAGGCTTGAGGTCTGGAGAATGACTGAACTTGTTGTAGTCTTCCTTTGTTCTCAGCAATCTTGGAACATCTCAATCCACTTTTTCACCAAGTTTTGCGGATGACCTTCAAGATCTTGTTTTGCTGCAACATCTCTCTTTGAAATGTTAAGAGGGAGATCCTCAGAGTCCACAATACCCTTAACAAAGCCAAGGTATTAGGGATCAGGCTGCTAACAGTTGTCCATGATGAAAGACACGGCGGACATAGAGTTTGATGTTGTTGGGCTTCTTCCTTGTGTCAAAGAGATCAAATGGAGCCCTTCTGGGAACAAAGGATGGCCTTGAATTCAACTGACCCTCAACTGAAAAGTGCTTACAGAAGGGTGCTCTCCGAGTCATTGGTAAAGCTCTTATAGAAAGCTGAATACTCTTCCTTTAGTGACTCCTGGCTTCCTAATCCAGATAGGTTTTTGCTTGTTCACCAAAGACCATTCATGTGACACTTCCTGGATCTTCTCTCTTCTCTTCCTTTTCTTCTCTCTCCCATCAACATCCTCAACCTTTCCTTCCTCATTCCTTCTTTCTTCCTCATCTTCGTTTCATTCAGAACTCCCTTCTACGTGGTCTTCTCAATCCAGAGTGATTGGGTAGCTGATGAACTCAGAGTGTTTTCTAACCAAATCCTCTGGCGGCGCTCCAGGTACTCAAGCTGGTCCCTTCCTGAGGTGAAGAGTAAACTTTGTACCCCTGCCCAAGCCCCAGAGTTTTCTCTGGTGACTGTAAATGAGCCTCCAGCTTGTAAGCTCCCACACATATTGCTCGTCATCATTGTGCTTGGCGGTAACAATGACCTTGTCTGCAACAAGATTAGCAAAGTAGAACCAACACCAAACTGACCATTCATGCTGACATCAGCACCAGCAGCCAAAGCTTCCCATAGATTCCTTGGTGCCCAGACCTTGCAATGGTACGAGGTTGTTCACCAAATCTGACAAGACAAAATAGGAACAAAACTCTAAGCACAATACAATCATTGGAATAGACATATAGAATTATCCAATACAAATCAACTTACCAGCTTCGGTCATCCCAATACCACTGTCAATAATAGTCAAGGTATTGTTGGTTTTGTCAGGGGATGATGTGGATGTAGTCTCTGGCTGTACCATCGAGCTTGCTCTTGTCAGTGAAATTCTCAAATCTGATCTTGTCCACAGCCTGCGAACAGAGCATTACACAATGAGTAAACGTAGAAAAATAAAAGGGACAATTTATTATTACTAAATTCAACTTCCAAACGTTTAACACATTAAAAGAGAATAAAAAAAGGCAAACAGGGATAGCAAACTTCTGATCGCATGAGAAACCCAAATACTCAATTGACATTCATTCACTATCATTATCATTAAAAATGAAACAAATACCCAAATAACTAAACCAAACCTGATGTGAAATCAAAACCAAGAAAAAATCCATCAGCAGATAAGCCACAGTATATTTTAAGCCATAACAGAACAACTAATAAGAAAAAAACCCTACTGTACTCAAATTTTTACATTTTGAAAAAGTAACGACGTCTAAAGAACAAAATAAATTGGTTTCATTCCATATTGAAACACGTATAAACCACACATAAAAATTAACATGTTCAGATCTCTAACCTAAGCCATACAAACTAAATCGTTGAATTTAAAACGTTCACAAGCAAAACCAAAGATTCATACGATAAGCACTTAAGAAAATACTGAAATGATAAATCAGGATAAGACTAAAAGGTGAAAATACGTTACATTCGGAGGCGTCTGATGAGCTCACGGAGAAAGATCTCCTTGTTGCTGTAGAAGGTGTTGATGATCAAACTCAGAAGCTGGTTGATCTAGGCCTGGAAGGCAAACGTCTCAGTCTCCGCCATTGATGTTGTATATGCTAGGGGTCAAGGAGATCTAGGTTTTTGGAGAAGCAGAGAGGTGGGAAAGAGCATGTACACGTAAGAGAGAGGAGGTAGTCAATATTTGGGGTGTGAAGAGTGAAGGAAAGTGGGCATCATCTTGAGATTATGACTGGGTTTCTGATCTTCTATCGCTAATTAATTGGATCTGATTTTCTAATATACAGTTTTGACAACTGTTCGTTCTTCGTTTGGTAATTCCTTTTTCTTGGGTACCCGGCTGTTGCTGCTCACGTAAATTCTATTGTCCCCTTAAGAGGCCCGTTTTTGGGCCTGTGAAGAGAGAAGAGAAGGCCAATAATAGAAATCCAAACACAAAAGGGGAAAGTTCCTTGTTTTTGTTCCTTACTTGCCAACTTTTGCAATGACGTACTTTTTCTAGGTCTTCACGTTTGAATGATTCTTTCTTCTGCTTCTTCTATTTACTTGTTTTCTAAGAAAGAATTTTCGAATAAATTCCAAGTATGGATAAAAAGGTAGTTTTCAAACTATTTATCATAACTATAATTTTCAGAGAAATTATAAATGCATCATTATCTAACACTTCATGCATATCAAACTAAATTCATTCCCTTTCATGCTCTTTGATCTTGTAGGTTACAAAATTGTGTATACTTAACTCAAAAGCTTTTGGCATATCCTATGTTTTGCAAAATATTCCTTTACCAGAACACTTTCTATTTTTACCATTCATACTTTTCATGACTCTAATTGTATAAAATTGTATTTGATTTAGGCCCCCCATTTATGTTAAACCAAATGATTTTATAAAAAGTTTGGAGGATTAGTTTCCTTTCAATTTGTTCGTAATAAAAATTCTTAGTCTCCTAGAAAATTATATGTCATTTTTCATTTTGTTATTTGAACTTTTCTTGATTAGGAGCTCCCTTTAGAATTTCAATACATGGTAATGTCACGCTGCTATTAGTTATTTCAAATATTTTATCCATTCACATTTGGGATTTGTTGTCAGCACTTTATCATGACCGAAAGGAATGAAAATTGTGACATAATTGTCTATTAACAAACACTAAATGTACTTCAAAGTTATAGGAGAGTTCAAAATCAGAATTGAAAGTTTGAAGGGCAAATTGAACCATATCGAAAATTGAAACATTGCTAAAATATGTTTTCCAGATCTGATAATCCTTGATTACTATCCGTTGACTTAAAGTCTTTCTTTTCATATTGGTCAAATGTAAGTGTTATCAAAATTTCCAGATCTACGGACTGACTTATGTCTTCTTCCAAAACTAGGCCATATTCGCTCCTGCATTGGAACATACTCAGCAAAATTCTCCATGTTTTATTCTCAGCTTCCACCTTTCCCTGTTTATCCCTTGTCTCCAATTATTGAGATTCTTTTTTCATTTGGCACATGGGAAGCTTTTTATATTCTAAAGCTTACTTCAGCTCCCCTATCTACTTCAGAACTCAGGGTAAAAACTTTCTTCTCAATTCAGGAATTCATTAATAATGGGGATCAAATGAATATCTGACCACCCAGAAAATATTTACGGCAATGCATAAAGATTGAAAGCTTGGTATTGGTTGTGTTACATGCCTAGAAAACCAAACTTGTCTTCTTTTTGCTTTCACTGTAACCGAAATGTGCAATTGCTTTTCACTTCCTATTGGAGTCTAATGGCATCTTGCAATTTGAACTGATCAAAATTTATGTCATCTGTCATTTGACTATGTTTTGTATATATTCAATATTTTGGTTTAAGTTTTTTCTGTTGTAGTGTTCGTTTTGTGTTATGTGCATAAACCCAGCTGTTATGTTGAAGAGTAGCAACCTAGAACACGTTGACTTGAGTTGGATTGAAAGATTTCATTCACCAGAGCCAAAAGATTACCAAGAGGGCTGCTTTTGTAGGTTAGTGGAAATTACCTGTCCAATATCTTTCACATCTGTTTTTGCTGCACGAATGCCAAGATGAAGGAACCTCAAGTTATTTAAACTCTGTATGTGGTTCTTTGTTATTTCCATTTCTGTTCCCATTTTGCACTCAAAATTAAGCTCAAATTTGGAGCCCAGCTCTTATTCAAAGAAAAAAAGAGTGTGGTCTTAAGATATACACAATGTTGTTCGAATTTAAGCGTCCAGGACGTTAAATTTCCTAGCGGTGTGAGGACTCAGGTATATTATCTACAGACTTGAAGATTCCATATGATAATTGCTCAGAAAGATTTTGGGGTATTTGATATGTTGTTCATTGATGTGGTCTTACACTTTAGACATTAAGAATTAATTTCCATGTGAATCAGATTTCCGATGATTATTCAGTATTGCCCACTGGCATTATCTTTTTCCATAATCTACAAAATGAATATTTGTGCCTGGTCTTTGGACTTGATTTTCATTGCTCCATAAATGATCCTTTTCATACTGATTAACCATTAAGATATGAGCTGTGGTCTTTCCATGAGTTATTTTATGTCATTTATGCTTAAATGTTGAAACTGTATGGAACTCAGAGACATACCCATTACAGAGAATGTGGGATTTTAACAGAGGAAAAAGGTTTGTTGGTTCTGAGGCTTAACATTAATCCCAGGTTTCCTTTTGAAGGACCATTTAAAGACATGGAGGTGCTGTTTTCTTGTATGACATCTGAGCTCCCAATGTTGAAAACTCTCTACACTGGGAATTGAGTCACTTTCCCATTGGAGAAATTTCATACTTTAACTAAGAAAGGGATCTTGCATGCGTATAATCAGTTCTGTTCTTTTAGGTTAATGTTAATCCAAAGTTTCCTTGTAGAGATTCTTGAAGGGCAAGGATCAGCAGCCAACGAAGGATATTTGGTTGAAATTGTTGTATGCAGGCGCACAAATATTGTTCATAGGTAGGACTCTTACATTCTGTTGTGATTGATCAATGCCATTTGTATAAAATTCCCTGCTTCCAAGATCTATTCCTTCAGTCATCAACTTGTCTGATTGGTATGTGTTTTGGTGTAGCACTGTAGATCAATTCAGTGGGAGAAGCACAATAATACTTCCTTTGGATATGAAAACAGTTCATTATTGTTTTCATGTCACATGTGGAGTCCTAAACCTTCCTTTGATGATCATGCCATTAATGTCTACAAACGCTCATCTAGGATTATAGCAGGCTTGAAGGTACTAGTTGGCATGCGATGGACGTATGTTTGATAAAGCTGCAATTTTAACAACCAGAGGATACTGCTACGTTTTTTTGATGCTGGGTTTTAACCTTTTTAAAAGATGAACGTGGTAAAAATAAAATAAAAAAGAAGACAAAGTACAGTTTTTGAATGACCTCCACCTGATTATAACCTTGGCTCCTCTTCTGGCTTGATTTTTTTCCCAATTCTTCTTCTGTTACTGAAAAATTTACCACTTGAATAGGGCATCTTAAAAAAATTTCACCATCCCTAATGTTCTTTATGTTGTGGTCTGGGGTGGAAGGATTTGGGAAATATAAATAGGCTAGAAAATATTGTATCCTCTTCATGTTGGAAATTAGATGTATAATGTCTAAGTTTAATGTTATTAACCTAGAGATCATTGTTTTTCAGTGTTTTTGCTTCACTTGTAAAGACTTATAAAAAACACTCACATTCTGAATATGCTTAATTTTAGGAAAGGGAAGAGCATCTGATACCTCCTTATGTGGGTTACATAAATGAAAACTTAAAACCAATTCCCAAAAAGGTAAAACCCAACAATCATCCATTCATTTCCTGAACTTTGTTGTTAAATGGGTTACTTTGCCCAGAGAACTAAAATAATATACACTTCTGTGTGTTGGTTCAGTTTGGCCCTAAGACGCAGCCTTCTTGTTCTCCCATGTAAATGAGCCTTTGAATTTTGAGGGGCAGCTCTGGAAAAAAGTGCTATGAGTTTATCTGTCTAACATGTATTCAAAACACTTGTACCCACACTTCTTGTTCTAGTTTTTGCACCTGAATGATTTATCACTAATGAAACCTCAATCTGAGATTACCTTGAACATACATTATTTTTAAAACCTTGACAATTTTTGCAGAAGTTGCAAAAAACTGCAGTCTTCAATATTTACAATGCATTGCATGTGTGAACACGTGACCGAAGCTTTGGCCTTTTTTTTTCTTTTTTTCATTTTGATGGATCGGCATTTTTTATATGTTTGAAAGAAAGGCTCTTATTTGCAAAAAAACAAATAAAGAGAGGCTTTCAAAGTAAATTAATGCATATTATGACATATACTTACATATAATATGCATTAATTATTTAGTTTCTATTACTTCGTGAATATTAGAGTTAGAGTTATTATATATCTAGTTTTATCTATGGAAGAAGATAAGTTTGAGAAGTATATTAATTGGCACATCATGACATTTGGTTTTGGGATTTTATAAGTACTTGTGTTACAAGATTTATTTTCATATGTAATACAAATATTTCTGGCAAGCATTTTTAGGTTTAACAACAATTGTCTTAGAGGTTTGTAGATTGAGTTGTTCTTTCTGATTTTGTGTCTAGTGAGGTGAGGCTTGATGAGTAAAGTGGCCTTCAGAGAAGATCCATTAGTCTTTATTTTTCTTTTTCTTTCCTGTATGAGCTTTGAGGTATATTCACTATCAACCTGAAATTTTCATCTTTCTAGCAAGTTCTTTGTTTGACTGGTATTGGATCTGTTGGTAACAATGAGAAAAAGAATCAGTAGTAAGTGTATGATGAGAGGCAGAATTTAGAGGTCCAAGGTGCAGGTCTGTTAGATCAGCTTCTTCTACTCCATTGTTGTTAAACTCAGCCAGTCAGGTCCTACCCTCTCTCTCTCTCTCACTCTCTTCACATGTCATCTATATCAGTCCATGAAAAGAACGTCTGCCTCAGAAAGCTGTCCAGCTCTCGTCAGCCGGTTCCTTCATGTCTTGACTTTTCCTAAGTAATTTGTCAGCTCAGCTAAACCAGTAAAGTAAGGACCCACCAAATGGAAGCTTCAGGGACAAAAACTGAAAATTATGTCTCTTATTCAAACCTTAACCAGTTTGCCTACACTAATTACCTCATCACCTTTACAGTTAGAAATCAGCCAAACCATGCTTCAATCAGTTCGCTGTCAGTCTAAAAATAGGTTTATAGTTTAATAGTCTGAAACTTTTGTGTAGCTCTTATGCTTCAGGTTTCAAAAACCCAAAGCTAAATGGGTATTATTTATGACCAATCTACATGATTGGCATATTTCTATCATATATTTAATCCCATTCTTAGTATATTTTAGCTGATATTTGGAAGATTTCTATACTTTAATTATATGTCCAATATACTGGGTTTGGCTTCCTGTTAGCAAACACTGAACAAATGGACGAATTTTGGAGTAATTCCAGTTGAGGGAGACGTCGTGATCACTCAGCTTGATCATATCAAATTTTCAGGTTTTTTACCAAGCGGTTATTTTTGGCAATAAAATAAAGGACTAATCGTGTGCGCTGGAGTAGTGACGTTTTGGTTCTTGTTGGGTTTTGGGCCCAGATGACCTCAAATGGCTCCCCGCCTTCCTAGAGTGTTCATAACGTTTTTATCTTTAAAACAAGCTATCTTGAGGCGGTTTTGGAGGAGATTCGAGGTGCAAACGGCTCTGTAGACCGTGGACTAATTCTCCTAATCGACTTTGGGATTTATATCGTGGTATTATTATTTTAACTTAGCTTCCTCTGTGGGATTTGGGCAGCTGGGTTAAGGAGGGTATTAGCTTATTTTTCACAATATTTTTAGGACTTCTCTTTTGGCTTTTGACAATCTGCTTAGGGTTTTTGAAGAACTTCTACTTCAAGGTGTTTTTAATCTTATCATGGAGAATGATATTCTAGGGTTTTAGTTATGATTATGCGTAACTAACTCTCTTTTGCTAGGTAAGGCTTGAACCTTAGCACGAATATCTACTTTTTTTAATTGCTTATGATTTGGTACATGCGTACTTTAATTGTTATGTTACATTTTAATTCTCTTGATTGTCTTAATGCTTATCACTCATTAGGCTCTTTAAGAAAGTATTCGGATGCAATTTTGGTCACCAGGTTTTGGAATTTACATGGCTTCTTGTGATTAAAAATCGTAATTTCACTTAAGATGAACACCACGCTAAGGTTGCATGGTTTTTCAAGGTGTTTTCACAAAACTTACTAAGTCTTTCATGTTCATATTGGTAGAAACAGATGCTGTTCATGTTACAGTACGTTCTATGTTGGAGGTTCCAAGTTAATATAAATTAGGAAAACCTCAACCTTCAAAGTGGCATGTGCATATCATAAGTAATTGTAAAACTCATAGGATTGCTAGGTGATGGTGAATCCGTAGTGCTTTTTATTAATTGGGGTTTAAACTCTTTTTTTCAACTCCCAACCTTTCAATTCCTTTTATTGTTAATTTAATTCTTCTTAGATTCATAAATTTCAACTCTTTCGATAGAATCTACTTTAATTATTAACTAAGAATTAGTTTAATTACAATTAGCTATAAACAATCTTTGGGGACAACAACCTTGCATGGTTTTTGTACTACAATTACCTTGTATTTTTATTATTTTTAGTAATTTTAACTTGGCGTAGGCACTAGAAAATTAATCACCACCCCTTTTTAGTACATATAACAAATTTGAACGGGAGATAAGGGGAAGCACGTGCCTAGGGTTTCATGTGTGGGCCTAAAGTTGTAGCTACTAAATTTCGGTATGTCAAACATGATGTTTCGCCAAATTTTCCAGGGTTAATGGGCCGTGAGGCCCCCATCCAGCACACAGACCTGTCCCATTTCCAACTTTACACCATGAGGTGTGGGGTTTATTACAAAAGGCCTGAGTATGGTAGCTAGTGGGGTCATTTATTTAAAGTACTCTTTCTCCTTCCCCCTCTCCAATGCCTGAGACATGCCATCACGTTAGACCCCATTTGTGGGTCACACGCTGAAGATCATATATCGGAGCGTATGCGAGCCGTGGGGCCTGGGTCTCACCTCATCACACCTGGCCAACCCAGGGATCTCATCTTCAGTCACGTGACACCTTGGCCTACGTGGAGCCAAACCAGGGACTCAACCATGGCACCAGAGGTGTGGGTCAACCTGGGTGGGGGAAGGGCGGTCCATTTAAATTCGTGCTTTGATATTTTGGTCTGTCAGCCCCTGGCCATTTAATTCTTTGGGCCAGCCGTGCCGACCTATTTAATAAAATCAGTGATGACCCCCCCCTGCAAAGCCATGTCCCATTTTTCAGCTAGGGCTTGGCTTAGCCGTAGCTCGTGCTTCGTGCCATACTTTGGCCTGAAGAACCACCACATTTAATTTAAATTTTTTCACTTCATTTTTTTTTCCACGAGTATAATTCAAATTGATTAACATTAAAAATAGAATTGAGGCTATAAATTATGAACTTTTAAAAACATTAATCAATCAAACATCCAAACAATATTAAGGCCCAGAGGCAAAAAGTGTCAACTCCACAAAGTCCACACTTGAACTTTTCACCTTTAAACAACTTATTATTTTTTATGTGAAGAAATGTTTCTTTGATTATAAGAAGCATACATATCATATGTATTGATTACAATATCAAGTCCAATGTTGTTGAATTAATTTATTCGTTATGTTTAATTAAAAACTAAGGACCCAAAGTAATTTCCCTAAAATGAAAGAGATCTTATATATGTTTTATGATTTTAAAAGAAAAAAACATATAACAATGACATTAGAGTAAAATTATTTGCATTTTGACTTTTTGAGTAGGAAAAAAAAATGCTAAATGGGCCGTGCTCTGGTGCTTGGGCTGATGCCTGGGCTTGCAGTGGTTGAGGCGGGCTCAGGCTTAGCCCAGGACCATTTGGGGTATCCAGCCCAAGTCCATTGGGACCTATTTTATTCTTCTGCCCAACCAGAGCTTTCTGCCGTGCCGTGCCTTTAATTAACGGGTGGAACTCGTGCGGATCGTGTCCAAGCCCATCCCGTCAGCTGAGATCTGGCCAAACGGGGACGCACCCATCACATGAAGTACGGCCGCAACTCGGCTCCCATACCATGCTGACTTTCCAGTGTTACGGGCCGTACCTGCCCACTGCACAACACCGAGATTTGCCCCCATTACCATCCACTATCCCTGAGGTGTGGGGTTTTATCACAAAAGGTCTAGAGTATTAGTTCGGAGCGGGTTAATATTGTTTAAAAATTTCTTCTTTTCTCCTTCCCTCTCAGATGTGGGACACAATTGGTTTGAAGAGTTTCTGTGCTTGATTCATAGGAACAAAGAAGTTGTTGTGTCATGATTTGAAGGGGAATTATATATTGGAGGAATTATCAGAGGATAGAAGGTTTTCTCCTCTAGTAGAGGTGTTCATGGTGTGGCTTTGTCATGAAGGGTTTGATGGAGAATTGGAAAGGGATGTTTGTCAATTCTGGAGGCATAATGGGTTTTTAATGTTCCTCTCAACCAACATAGATGGTGTTTTAAATATGGTTAAATCTGATTGTACTATCTCTGAATATGGCATGGTTATTGGCAAGTGCGGACTCGTTTTTACTCAGGACTGGTACAAAAGGGTTGTTAGTTTTTCTGTTGGTTTCTATAGTGATTTGAGGGATGCGCGAATTTTGGAAACAAGCTGCCAATGGACCTCTTAAAGTTCGTTAGTTTCTCTTCAGGATTAGGTTGACACGATCCTTTTTGGATATGTTGTGGGAAACTCAGTTCCCTATAAGCTTAAATTCTTTTGTTGGTTGGTATATCAAGGGAAAAATTTTTTCAATGAGGCAGAGGGTTAGAAGGCATTTAGCTTGGGATCAACTTGTACTCTTTGTGGTTGGAGCTTTGAAACTGTGCTTCATATTTTTAAGGACTTGCCCTTAGCTGAGGAGATTTTGGCAAGAGGTGATTCTTATGCTAGGTTCGTCTTTTGCTACTAATTGGAGCATCCTGAAATCAGAAATATGTTGTCTAACAGAAAAAGTTATTTTATGTTCTGCGCCTGGAACTTTGTTGTTTAAATATTACTTGTTAGTGCTGAAGTAAAAATCAGGATATGTTTCAAATGTGGATTTGTTCTTCTTCTGGCAAGTTTGTTATTGCCAACTTGCTGTTGGGGATTTGGTTTTTTAATCTGTGTATGTGTTGAGGCCAAAGCTACTAAGAGTCAGGTGTAGCTTATTCAGGAACCTCCTAAGGCAGGGGTTTTAAATTGATGTTGGTGGATCTGGGAGAAATGGCTTGGGGCTATTGGTGCTTGGGGGTGTGATCATGCATTTCTAGTGCTTACATTTGTGGCTTTATTTTCAATTTAGGGGATTTGGGAAGGTTCTGGAAGAGTGCTGTGGGGTTGTTTTTTGCATTCTCAAAGTTGTTGTCTGGTAAAGGCCTTTAAGAAAATTGTGGGGAATAGGTTCCTGAATTTGTGTCCACTCTCAGGATTTGCACCTATCTTTAGCTCTTCCCTCCATCCGTCGGCTCGTATTGTAGCTAGTTGTGGTAAGCTCATCCAACCAGTATGATAACTATGCAGTAATCTATATCTTAGATAAAAATAATTGTGTCGGAGAACGGTATGAGGATATATGGGAGCTATAACATGGGTCTTGCGTGTGTTATTTTGATTTTGTTCCAAGTTGGATAGGTTCTTTATATTTACCACTTGATTGGGTTGTACTCGTCCCGTCTTTGTTTGTGTTGATTTGTTGAGTTCTGTTTCTGGGGTTTCCCCTAGTTCACCCAAAAAAAAAAAAAGTTTGAAATGATTGAGGAATGAGGAGGGGTAAAGGTACGAGCCACAATAAGAGGGAGGGCTTGAAAAACGCTTTTGGTGATAAACTATTAGTCACAGAACCTCGACTAAACTTCCTTCCCAATCTGTCTTAGAGCAAAACCTACAGTTTCAAGTTATATTAAGCGGCTCTCTGATCTAAGATATGTTGTCTGCTTTTCCTTATCAATTCCGTATCACCCCTTATGTACCACCCAAAAGCTTATATGTGTTGTTTGGTTGATCCCCCTCCCTCCCTCCTAGACTTCAACAAACCTTGTAAACTATGAGCTCCCTTCCTTTGGCCTTGTAAAAGCACCATTCTGATCCAAAAGCCAGAGAAGTAGATTCATTCTTAGTGAGGGTTAAACCTTTACCTCGCTTAGACTTTAAGCTTCACCACTTACAACTAATCTTCAAGCCCTAGGTCAAAACTTCACATATAGTTTTGTCTCCCAAACATAATTTGCATGCCTTCTTAGCCTCATATGTTTCAAACATTAACTTCCTTGCACACACATGATATGAACATCTTAAAATCTAATATCCAACTTGAGTAGAACTCTTACCGAAGAACTTGCCATGACTTCTCTTACCTCCTCAATTAACTGTCAAAAGTTCATCACTTGTGTCTCCATCACACATGTTGGCTGAACTTTCGCTTCTTTCATCTTGTTTGCTTCTGCTTTCATCCTACAATTGCTCTTCCACTGGTGCTTAGACCCACACTGAAGCACCCTTAATTGTCTTTGAACTTAGTATTGATTCCCGTTCTTCTTAACTCACCTTGCCTGAATGGTCCCCTGAATAGACCCACATCTTGAAATTCTCCTCGAACGTTACATTTTGTGAATGGGCTTATAACATTGCATCACTTCCTCAAAATTCAAATTACTTTCCCAAATAAGCGTAGTCAGTTTTTTCTTATAGGATGGAGGTAATGATGTTATAAACATAAAAGCCTTATCTACGTACTATGATTAACTTCCATTTCTGCAAATCAACAACACATTATTGAGGAAGCAGTCAAATGCTCTCATCAGATTACCTTCCTCTTCAATCCGAAGATTTATGAGTTCCTCCTTGAGGAAGAGCTTGTTGGACAAAGACTCCCCTGCAAACATCTTTCCGAGCTTCTCCCATGTTCGCTTCGTGTCTTAACATCATGTTGACATGAGGACCTCACCTGCGATGTAGTTCTCGATGGCTCTCTGAGTTAAGCTGATATGAAGTACCCACTTGCGTCTATGGTGGTAGATGGCTTCTTTTTGCCACCAGAGACAACATTGAGATTCATGATGCATGCTTTGTTGGCTTTGAGAAGGAACTAATTCTTTTGTCTTTTTTATTTAGCCCTCCATTATATCTTATCATTCTCCTTTCTAAGTTCTCACTATGTATACAGGTACTTGCAATTTACTCTCAGTCTCTCTCTCTCTCTCTCATGGCAATGCATAGTCTCTTGACTTGTACCACAATCTCTAATGTGTAAGTGTTGGATTATATTCTTCCTGACTTCTTTAGTGACAAAGTATTTTTTTGCTTCATCTTTTTTAATATAATTGTCTACAGCCTTCCAACAAATTTGTTTTTCCCTTTTTTTCTAGTTAAAAAATATAAGATTTTTTGTGTTTTTTTTCATTTTCTGTTTTTGATGGTTGGTATAGATTAGGCATAAGCAAAACCAGAAGATGGTGTCTCTTATAAGCACGCATCTATGCTATACTATTTTTATTTATTATTATTTTTAAACTGAAAGAGAATAAGGTGAAAAGAGCAGTGCTACTTCATAAGGTGAAAATGAAAGAGTAACAAGCAAAAAGGATGTGGATTATCATCACACAACCTTGGTTAAACTTCCTTGACCAACTTGTCTGAAGCAAATCCTACTATTTATGTTCACCTCCTTACATTAATATATATTACATTGCCTCTTCCTTCCTCTGTATAATTTCTGTACCACCTCATATGTACCACCTAAAAGTTTGTATATGTTGTCTGGTTGAATTACCCCATCATAACCAAATCGAACCTTGTGTGACTAGGAGTTTCCCTCCTTTGGCATTGTAAGAGCACCATCTCTCTGAAAGAGCAAGAGATGAGTTTCAGTCTCAGTGCAGGTACAAACCTTACCTCATTAAGACTCCAAACCTCACCATCTTGGAATTTTGATCTTCACATCCATGCCCAAAACTTTCCACATGTAAATTTTATCTTCCCAACATAATTTTGCATGCCTCTTAGCCTTATACGTGTAAACATTTAACTTATTTGCACACACATGATATGAAACACTCAAATCTAATATCCAACTTGAAGTAGAACTCTCACTCGAGAACTCCATGACTCTCCCGTTTCTCTCCTCCATAACCGCCAAAAGTTCATCACTTGGGTTTTCATCATACACATTGGCTGAACTTTCGGCTTTTTTCTCATCTTGTTATGCTTTACTCCCATCACAGACAATTCCACTTTAGCTGGTCCTTAAGACCACACTTAAGCACCCTTCATTGTCCTTAGACTTAACATTCTTTGCGTTGCTTGTTACCTCATGATTGCTTCAAACGGTCCCCCCGAATACCCCCTGCATCTTGAGAGTTCCTCCTCCGAATATGGGACATCCTGTGATGTGTAATCACATATTGCACCACTTTCCTCAAAAAAATTCAAAATATTTTTCCGGAATCAAAGCGTTAGTCCAAAGTGCTTATAGGACGGAGGTCATGATGTTATAAACATAAGAGCCTTCTGCTCCGTACTATAATTAGCTTCCATTCTGCAAATAAGCAACACATCTATTGAAGCTCTCAAATGCTCCCATTAGATTACCTTTCTCCTCATCCAAAGAGTTCAGGAGTTCCTCCTTGAGACTTGTTGGACAGCGACTTTCTGCAAACATCTTCTGAGCTTCTCCCATGTTTTTTTCAATGCTGTTGCCTCATTAATGGGTCCCTCATTTGCGATGTAGTTCTCACTACTTCTTTAGTCAACTGCTCAGAACACCCACTCCGCGCGTTATCATGGAGCTAATGTCATTCTTGACATCTTAAAGATCTTTTAATTCAATATGGCACGTATTTGTGATCTCTTTTCTTTTTGGCTTTTAAGAAAATACATGTTTGTAATCATTGCTAATATGTTTTTAGTTTCCAAAGAAGCTGGAGATGATAACAAATTTGGTACGTGGCAAACCCAATTTTACAATTGTTCTTTCTTTCTTCACTTTTCTTTTCATTCTCTCTTCACTCACTCATCCACCCACAACCCTAACTGTCTCTCTCTTCAACCATCTTCATCTAAACAAAAAATATTTTAGCAACTGTTACTTCTGCTGGGTTCCCAGTCCTTCTGCCTTCGAGCTCTCCCTTCATCTAAAAAACAACTAAAATGTGGGCGCATAACGGTAAGCACTACTTTCCTTTTTTTTTTTTTTATAGTTCAAAATTGAGGGATTTCTTTTTTATTTATCTTTTAAAGTTGGAAAATTATTATCCATAACCTTTAGTCATATGGTGCATATTATTGAAAAGAAAGAAAAAAACCAAGCTTCATCATTTTATTGCTTCTGGTGATATTCTAGATAGGATTGTACAAAATAAGTATGGTTATGCTTGCATTATTTGGGACTACTAGTACCACTAACATCTTCAAGATTTTTAAATCAATATGGCACATAGTTGTGATCTATTTTCTTTTTGGGTTATTAAAGTATATATTTGTAAATATTCATTGTAATGTGTTTTTAGTTTCCAAAGAAGTTGTTGGTAGAAGACAGATCTCATACATGGATACACATAACCATATTGTATGTTTGGGATAAGATCTACACACACACACACATATATATGCCATAAAGTAAAAATGCACTAATTCTCTCATATGTTTCTTGAACAAGAAGAAGCATGTGACTGCGCCTCTAGCTTAAAAATGCATATGAAATGAAATTTTATAAATCAAAGTATGCATTGATCATCTCAGTTTTACTCAAGGGATTTGATTTAAGCTGGCTTTTTTTGCTTTGTTTTTTGTCAATAACCAACATCACGCACAATGAACATGAGTCAGATAGCTTGTTTTGTTTAATGGTTAGTACAATGTTCTAATAATTATGTCATACTTCCAACAACACATCCGATACAACAAAATTGACACAAAGAATAACAGGCTCAGTTAGTGCATTCTCCTCACCACCATCTCTCTGAAAAGGTAAATTGTTTTGTTCAGAGCTTAAGTTGATTATTGCAAGCGATAATTCTTCTAGACTTTAATTGGACACTATAACTTACTCTTATTTTGCAGATGCAATATCAAATATTCGGCTATCAGCCAATTAACAACAACATGTAGAGTGCTTCATTTGTTACGGTTGTTAATTGATTTATGGTTACATTTTCTCTTTTCTTTCTCTAGCTAATTCTTTTTTTTTTCTTCAGCCTGGGGGGTTATTGCGAATTCTTATTAGCAGACATCTTTGTAAGTCATAATCAGTACCGGGGATTGATAACAGACAAGGGTGGTAGTTCTATGCAGACTATCACGTATTGATGCAACTACAGACCTATAGCTGAGTCATGGTTGACTACATAATGTAGTCCACAATGAAAAATACCTCCGGGTATTCCATTTGTTCTGATTGTGTTGAGTGAGGGATGATCATTTCACGAAACCACTGATTGTACTCTTCAGGATTGGGTTGTTGGCAATAGACTTACAATCTGGAATCGTGGCTCCATAGTTTCAGGTTTCCAATAGATATATCATTATCCTGTCTATGTATCTGTTTTGTTTCATCTTCTTCTTTTCTTATTTGTTGATGCACTGTTATTTGTCCATTTGATAGGAGAAAAGTGAAGTCAGAGCAATGGGTCAAAAATTGACTTCTAGAAACATAGATCTGGCTTCCCACCACTCATTACTGTCTTTGCTTCCTCTTCCCTTTAATCACAAGCCTTTGGACCTCAGAGAAGCCCATCATCTTTCTTCCACGTTCTTCCCTAATTACACTGACATGGACCACATGTTGGGCAGATCAAAGGCTATACATTAATATGGCTACATGCTTCCAGCCACCTCTATCTGGGAAGCCATAGTAATCTCCTTGAAGCAGTAGACAAACATCATTCAATGGTGTTTCAGCTTTTGCAGCACCTTGCTGATTTTCCCTTAGAACCCATAAAATTCTTTGGAGGCACAGAGGTTAGGGTGGGGACAGAGCACATGTGAAGAACTTGAAAATGAGTCGAAAATGGCTAGACAGGAGCTGCAGACCGGGTCATTGAACAATCTACCTTAGGAACCGTCGTCCAACTGGCGACTTGGTTCACTGCGTTTCCCAGCTTCTTGACTTTTACTCGGAACGGCAAGGTCGCTGCCTCCAACCCTTTCATCCTTAATGTGAGCCAATTTCCAACAATCTCCACCTTGGGAACTGTCTTAATCCACCTGTGAACCATTGTTGACCTAAAACCTTCAATGTCTTAGAAACAATTTCTAGTAGTTCCAACTTCCACCATCTTTCTGATTTTAGATTCTAGACTTGCTTGGGGTAAACCGGTACAGTGCCTCCAACCCTTGCATCCTTAATGTGACCAATTTCCAACAATCTCCACCTTCAGCAAACCATTAATGGCCTGTGAACCATTGTTGACCTCTCAAACCTCTCAATGTCTTAGAAATTGTTCTGGTCATCCACAAGAGCTCCACCGTGGTAATCAACCTCTTGCCCTAAATGCACCTTTGCAATTGATGATGGCTCCACCTCAAGTAGAATTACCCTTTGTGAGTTTGTTGTTCTTGCCCTCCTTCTTTAGCCCTTGTGTAGAGCTCCACCTCAAATGGGGTATTCTTTCCATGACCACCTTGGCAAGAAGCTTCTTCAACAACATCCTCATCATTCCTTGTATTAAGACTTCACCTTTCTGCACCTTTGAATTCAAGCACCTTAATAATAGAGTTTTCAGTCACACAGACCTGACTCATCTCACTGCCCAACTTGTCTCAGAGCAAACCTGCTAACTATCTATGTTAAAATGGCTCCTTGACATTAAGATATGTTGTCTGCTCTTCCTTTAGGTACGATTTCTCGCCCCACCTGCATATGTACCACCGAAAAGCTTGTATGTGTTGTTTTCATTGAATTGTCCTTATAAGTAAGCCACGAACCGAACCTTGTGTGAGCTATGACTTTCCTCCTTGGCCTTATTAAGAGCCCTCTCTGCAAAAGCCAAGAGAGTAGATTCAGTTCTAGTGCAGGTACAAACCTTAACTCACTAGAGTTTTTAAACTTGGCCATGCTTCATTTTAATCTACAGGTCCCTGTGCAGGAACTTCACATGTCATTCTTGCAACATAATCTAATACCTTCTTAGCCTCATATGTGTCAAACATTAACTCTGCAGCACACATGATGGAAACACCCAGGTCAGCCATCTGTATATTTGTACAGCTCTCTATTCATCTATACAATTTTTTTATGATAAGTTCTAATTTCTAGTGGATTTAGATTTTTTTATTTTTTATTCTGAACCTGTTGGACAAGTATAGTTATTAATACAAATAAATAAATTGATAAAAATACCGAACTATACTTATCATTTCATGATCATTAAATCAAATTAATGTGATTTTGGCTATCTCTAATTATATATGATAGTGGATTATATATATATACATAAGCATAGACACACATACACATATATATACTACATTAAGGATCATTAGCTCATTGATGATTATACAGCTACCAAACATTAGTAAGCAATGAACCAAAATTAACTCCTTTGTAAGAGCCACATCAGATAGTTCCCAGCTACCATCAATAATTATTTGTCAAAGATTATATTATGTATACATACTTGACTATGTCACATAAAATAAGAGATAAAAATAGCACAAGGTGAAGCTAAACAATGATTAATGTGATCTAATCTTGATCAACAATATAACACTAAATAATATCCTGTCTTATGACAAAATACAAAATAATAATAATAATAATCATGTTGATTGTTGCAAAGCCCTTCAAGACTAAGTCACATTATCTTTGTTTCCTATAATGAAAAATGTCACCATAGACGTTTGAATAGAGTGGGCTTTGTGTGGGAAGTTTGGTGCATAATTCCTTGTTGCATCATAAGAGTATGCACAATCACTCAAGATCATGTAATCTACTACGTTAGTATCCAAAACTAATTACTATTAGCCTTTGTACTCTGTGTTCATGTTTTTTTAGTTGGGATAACATAGTTAACCCTAACAATTATAAAATGGCTTCATTGATGATATATGTGTCTTTTGAGCCACAAAGCTTCTACATATAATCATAATGGTTGGTGTATTGGTGGAAATTCACTAGATTATTAGAAGCCTGGTACTGACAGTGTTATGTAGCATTCTTTTTTAAGTATATGTAGCATTCTCTTCTAGCGTATATATGTTCAGAACTCTGTAACAGTGGATATTTTTAACCATTAGCTAGAAGCTTCATAGATAGATGAGTGTTGAGAAATACAATTCATTAATGCTTCATAACATAAAAATTGTAGAATATGTAACAACTACCAAGAGTGAGCATTTGGAAAGAAGAAAATTACAAGTTTTAGCTGTTTTTTTTTTGGTAACAAAGTGAATACAGTTTCAATTAATATCTGAGTCCCATCCCAAAACACCATGG
Organism: Prunus fruticosa; assembly: GCA_018703695.1. Lineage (NCBI taxonomy): Eukaryota > Viridiplantae > Streptophyta > Magnoliopsida > Rosales > Rosaceae > Prunus > Prunus fruticosa. The sequence continues at coordinate 3,679,150 of CM031922.1, forward strand.
TGAAGGTCTAGTACTACAAACTAGTCTTGTCTCCCTTTAACAAACAAACTATCAGAAGCCAATCACCAGCACTTCCTCACTCTTTCAGAGTGAGGCATATTGATTAGCCTTGCATCTTGTAAAGAATGTCTCCTGAGTTTCCCAACATTCTCCTCTTCCCACCCAAGTCTTAAGTGTGTTTGCTTGCAAAGCTCACCAAAGTAGGGGAACAAAAGTCCATGACTGAACACATCCAACTGTTCATTGCATCCAAACTCAGCACTGCCCTGGTACTCAGCTATGCTATGGACAGAAACGCAATCTGGGCCCGCTGCTGGGACTGTGAATAAGAAGCCATTTAATTGAAGCGCGATTCTATTGTATTTGCCCGTTATATGTAAATTTCCTTATTAACGTGTAGAGCAAAACCATTTTATATGGTGAGACCTACCTACATGTTCTCTATCGGAGGAAAATCTTTGTTACCGAGTTATTACTTCAATGAGAAAATCGTGTGTATTTGCCATACTTAATAATTATATAACATATCAAAAAGAAAAATCTGTTCAACTTCTTCTTTCAATAGAAAAATAGTGTGTATTGGCTATCTTTCATGGTATATTTAATATTATATCATATGACATATGAACTACATATTTACCAATTCACTAAAGTGTAATGATTGCCAATAAATTGTATTCATGTTATAATTTTAATGATAAAATACACACTGTACTATTTTACATTCAACTTCTACATATTAATCATGAAATATATAGACGGTTTGTAAATTATTGTGAAAGAGATAGATTGTGTGGAATTGGAGGCAATAATTTAGAGCAATGCATTTGTTCAATCCAATTACCTTTGGGCTGTCAGAGCCTGGTGTGACCATGTTTGGGCTTAGGGCATGTCTAAAACATATTGGTTGGTGCCTTGTAAACATTGCAAGCACCATTTCCATGACAGTGTAGCATTTTTTTGATGTCAT
>CM031922.1:3680219-3693636 GCA_018703695.1 Prunus fruticosa
AAGTATCTGTAGCAATCCAATGGCTGTTTTCAAATGGGCTGGTTGCACATATTAATTATTAATTCTTTTTTTTTTTTATGAATAATTATTAATTCTTTTTGTAAGTCATATATGAAACAAATATGAATGTGTTCTGAAATAGGCAAAATTAATTTTTCTAAAATCTCAATCATTTTTATGTCAAAATGTTCAGAAAAATAAATCACGGAATAATAAACAAAAATTAACCCAAGAAAAATTAACCACAAAAAAAATATAGAGTTAAACCATTTTTTAACAATTTAATGGGGTCAAATCTTGTTGTACCATGCTACACACCAGGCATGCCAGGAGTGCGCGGCAACCATCCAATATTGTCAGATGAACCTTGCAATGGTTTCTGTACTTGAGATGCCAGGCTGACAAATGCAAAAATGAAGCTCAACTATGAGCACCTAAAAGAATGAAGCAACGACTTGTAATTAAAAGCAATGAATTATTTGCACTGAGTAAAACAAAATCCAATCTGAACTAAAAACTAAAAGAAACTATTCATAGACTCTATGGAATACGAGTCAATCAGTTTGCAAAATTGAAATATACTTCTTTTACCTACAAATTCGAAGATGAGCCCATCTAACGTACACGACAGAACTTCTCCAACAAGAAATTGCCAATCTCCAAGCAAATTGTAAACCGTGTACTGGTAGTGTCAACCTACATCAATATGAAGCAACAACACCAATCTAACAATGGAGATGACTAGATTGAGATTTGAGAAATGCAAAACAGTTACAGTAAGTCATACTTCAGATAAACACTTGTAATTAGAAAGGGAAGGATGTGAAAAAGATTAAATATTACAATTAATTGTTCAGTTCACTTAAAAGTAGATGGGCTCGTGATGTTTTCTCATGAAAACTAGTTTAGTTGCTTGACCTCAGTTTTTTAATGCATACTCAAGTCTTCAAAGATTGATATTGAAGAAAGCTAATAGCACAAAACGGTATTACCTTTAAAAATGAAGGGGACATCTGTATAATTGAAGTTGGTTTCTACAATTTCAGATCTTGTATCTTCCGTAGGCTCTGAGGCTCTTCTTTCACAGGTTTCAGGGTTACAAGGTTTTGAAGATGATGAACAACCTTCAGAAAATGATTTACAAATGATCTTGTATCTTCCGTAGGCTCTGAGGCTCTTCTTTCACAGGTTTCAGGGTTACAAGGTTTTGAAGATGATGAACAACCTTCAGAAAATGATTTACAAATGATCTTATATGCTGTCCAGCAGAAATGACCAGCAAATCATCTGAGTATCTATCAGTCTCTGACCGCAAGATCCTCTGCAATAACATCATTTCCAAATCCATCCATAACATTATAAGAAGATGCATGAGTGTGCATACATGCAAGCATCGTAGAAAGAACTCACCAATAAATTGAATTAATCGACGACTTATATAACTAGCCAGTGTCAGTAAACGGGTGAAAATGTCATCCATTGATGAGTAGAATCCCATACTATCAAAAAGAAGACTTGTGTTCCACACAATATCATTATAGGCCTGATACAAGGACCTATATTAGATCTTTAAGCACAAGGTCTGAATAACCTTATTCCTTATGTGGGATAACATAACAAAGAAATAAAAAAAATCGATAAGCTAATTATAATTTCTTAGCTAATCTTGATCAAGAATAAGAAAGTTACAATAGAGAAGAGATACAACAAACATACAGAAAAAGTAGAGATAATATGCAATAATGCACAATCGTAAAGTTGAAAAGTACTCACTGCGAGAGGCATTTCAGATATTTCATTTTCAATATAAAAATCACCCATTAATTCTTCGAATCCTGAATTATGCAACAAAACTATTAAGGTGATACAACAAGACAACTTAAAAGGACGAAACTTTGACACAATCAGTATATAACAATAAGAACCCATATGAGTAAATCAATCATATGATGCGAAAAACACAACAAATCAATCCCATTCTTTAAACATACTGAACTTAAGTAACTCATCATCAAAACAAAATGTAATAAAGATATCAGATAGCAACTTACAGTCAAAGAAGGACAATCTGCAGAACCCAGAAACAGCTTGTGGCTCAGCAGAAGCAAAGCCAATTTAATTTATAGAGGGAAGAAGAGAAGGAACAAAAATATGGAAACCCCATTTCCAAGGAAGTTTAAACTTGCTAAACATGAGCTGCCATAATTTTGAATCCCATCGATAAACATAGAAGAAAATGAAGTGAAAGAATAGACTAAAAGAAAGTGGCTGCAGAATTGTGTCTACAATGACACAATATTGCTGGGGTCAAAAGGTGGTGCATCTGATACAGTTCTTGTTCGAAATATCGGCGTCAACGACGAAAATGGCACACGTACCTAGAAAAAATGCGACAGACCCACCCTGGCACCCAGACCCTAAACCCTAAAAAACCAGAGTGACCCAGGCACCTAGACCCGCCTAGCGCAACCTAGCGCCGCCTAGGCATTAGGTTTACTCTTTTTCTAGTTTTTATATATTTTTTTCAATGGCGGCTCCCCTTTTTGTAAAAAAAGTTTCTATAAATAGTATACTCCTTAAATAATATATTTAAACGGTATCGGTATTGATTAAATAATATATTAAAGAGTATAGCCGCTCGGCTGTACACCTTAAATTCTTCTCTACATCTCTTTAACAGATGAATGCATCCATCCTTCAAGAACTATGCCACTGAAACAAACTCATTAAAAGAAAGCTAATCCACAATGTTTGACAGCAACAGTGGGAAATCAATTCAAAAGCCTCAAGACATGGATTCATACCATTAGCATCTTACCGGCTCTTAATTCATTGTATCTTATTGAACTGGAAGATGACATGGTTAATAGGGTTGTGGCAGATGATGTTCGGCTAGGCGAAGTTGGACAAGTCTGCTTTAAAACCACTGTTGGCAAGAAGCAAGTTTTTCTCCTCTCTTTTTCCTTAATCAGCTGCCCAGCAAACAACTCAAGCTTCTCCAATCTAGTCTTACGTTTTGGATTCTGTCTAGAAGAGCAAATGTTTGTATATTGTATGGTCTGGTGCCAATCTGCCCTGGAGGTTTAGGATTTAAAAGTCAGGAATTGAAGAGGAGAAATTGATATTTTCATTGTTTGGCAACTTAAGCAGAGAAATTATTAAATGACTTGAGGAAAAAATCATGGAAATTGAGAGTCGAGATTGTTTCTATTGAGCAATAATTCGTTTTTCGTCATTCAACATACATAAATCCAAACACTAAAATTATTAGTTATCACTATATTTATTCCTTTTTCTACTTCTTCTTCCAAGTGCAAGATAACCCCAAAAGGGGTTGCGGTTTTTTTCTACCAATTGGGGATGGTCTACAGGCTTCATAACTACTACTCTTACGACAGGACGCTTACATAGCCAACATTTACAGGACGCGTACTATAGGATAACCCATCTATTTGTTAGATAATAATAATAATATATTTTTCTATTATTCAATGGCCGATTAAGGCAACTAGATATCTATAGAATTGTATCTTATTTCTATATACATCATCATTCCCATAAACTAAAGGTAGAAAGACACAAAGACAAGTACAAAATGTAGAAAAGTTTTAGCAGTGAGAGAGTCACAGATTTACAGCAAGGGAAAGACAATGGAAACTTATTACTTCTCACATTCCTTCTCCTATAATGCCATTGAGCATTGATCCAGTCACATTTACCGGAGATGGGGCAGGGTCAATCCCGGGGCTGGCCCCAGTTGTGCTCCCTTTAGGCTGATGGTTGAGGAGAACATTGCTCTCAGTTGATGAGGTATCAACATCCACCAAAAAGGTACTTGTGGTTACATCTTTGAAATCCCAATCTGCCAAATAACTTGGCTTTGACATAAGAGTGCTTGTTTCAATATCTCCAGAAAGTATTGCCACCACACGTGACATCAATGGCCTCATCATTGGTGAAGCCTGAGTGCAAAGGAGAGCTGCTTTTATCAATCTAGTTGTGTCATTTTCATCAAGCTCTGTCAATCTCGGATCCACCAGCCTCAGACTCTGGTCGTTTTCATGTAAAGTCCATGCCTGAAAACAAACATCATGGCATGGTCAAAAAGGAAAAAAATAAAGAAGTTTTCACAGTAATGCTAAAGTAAAAGTAGCTAGGCAAAGTTTTCCTACCCATTCAAGAAGATAAATCTTCTCAGGATCCAAGTTGTCATCAGAATTTTGTCTCCCGCTGAGGATCTCCACGTATATCTAGGTAATTCTCTGTCACATTAACCTTGAAGGGTATCGCAACTGCTCTGTTAACCCCACCTGCCTCCTTGGATATGTCGAAGTCCTTCCTTCTGAGGTTCCCCTAGGAAGCAAATGAAGAGATAGTTAAATAATTCTGTCTAATGAGGTTGCCTTTACATTAATTAGCTTTAGTTTTTTTTCTTTATTATCAGCCTTACTTGAATATAGATATCAAATACATGCCTTCCTAGACTTTGCGAAGTTTGTGTATCGCGGCTAGCAAAAACAGTTTCTGCAAATTGCAATGTTACAGTATAAGGTCCATTCTGAAGACCAATGCCATAGTATCTCAGTGAACCTGGGGACACTCTTGAAGTCTAGAAAAGCTCTGGTGTCAAATCTGCACCGAAGACTTGCGTAAGGGTGGTTTCCACAAATGATTGATTCAAATTATCAGAAAAACCCGCATTGCTAACAGCCCATTTCTGTGTACTGGTTACATTAAATGTTGCCGGGCCAAGAGCTGAGTCTTCAGCCTCATACAATATGCCATCATTTCCTCTCATTTGTGGTCCTCTCCTCCACACTTGATTGAGAAGTTTGTACCTGTACAATTCAATGTAATAGCACAAGCTATGATTAGTGAAAAAACCTCAAACTGATGTAATAGCACAAGATATGCTTACTAGATTTATCAAGACATTCCTACAATATGTATACGTAATGAGATAAGCAATGCCTATTGCAGTAACATGATCTTGCATTAAAGAAATAAATGCTAGTGAAATACAGAAGAAAATTACATCGTGGGGTATTTCGATTGCATGGAAAATTCCTCTGGAGGCAATTCAATCCAGGAAGACTGTAAACACAGAGAACAAATTATTATTTATAATAATTAAACTGTAGTGGAAGAATCCATTAAACTGCAAAAGTGTAATAGCAATCACTTTATGTTTGAACTCTCCGTATAAAAAAACGGGTATTTTGATTCAACTCACGTTATGTTTGAACTATCAAATGTGAAGTTGTTGACCACTAAATTCCTGCATAAAATCATTAATCAATCCACATATGAAGATGAAAATTTCGTGTTCAAGATCTCAACATATCAGTACTTCAAATCCATCCCTTCTAATTTATTGAATTTCATTCATGTTTTATATATGCACAATGAAGGTGATTTGGACCATTAAAATGAAGGTGAAAGATAAAAAGGAGACATACAGTTTCGATATTGTGGTTACCCGTGGGGGAAAGCTTCCTGAGAAATAGTTGTAAGATAAATCTCCGCACATAACAGGGGAATAATGAAGGCATGCCTTATTACAAATATGTAACAGAACTCATGTTGAACAAAGAACTTGGGAGTTCGCCTGTTAAATTGTTGAAACCCAGATCCTTGCAACATGAGTGAAGTTAGAGGAACAATTAGAATGATAAGAAAATTAATTTTGGTATCTTTGGAATTCAAGCTTATATATCTGCTGGAACGTACAGTATCTGCAAACGTTGATATTCTCCAAAATCAGTAGGGATGCTACCATTGATTAATGTATTCCATAGAACTCTGTTACACCACCAAAAAAAATTAGTGGACAACTAAATGGACTAAGATTTTCAATTTGAAATGAAAAACGAAGTTTGATCACAGTGCGTGAATGAATGAGGTGTTAACTTACAAATCAATTAAGTTATTCTTCAAATTTCTTATGAAATCAAGACGAGCTCACATAATATATATCACTGATTCGCCTTCATTATCATACACAAACATAAATGATCCCCAGTAAATGGAGGGGAGAAAGAGAGAGAGAGAGAGAGAGTTTAAAATGTATTAAGCATTTGCCCTTACAGAGATGCCAATGAAGTCAGTTGAGAAAAACTGGTTGGTATTGGGCCTTCAAAAGAGTTCCCTTGAAATCTCCTACAAAAACATTTGTGATGCTTGTGAATAAAAAACTCATCTGCTTTCATAAAATGTAGAAGGTTAAAAGTTTGCCATACTTACAAAGAAGTCAATTTTCTCCAATTCCCAATGAAAGAAGGTATCTTTCCTGCTAAAGGATTGTCTGATGCATAGCTAAAATTCAAAAAGTTGACTTATAGTAAGCTCATCCTAGAATAGAAATCTCAAAGTACTGAATAAACAAAAAACTTACAGGATTTGCATGTTGATGAGCTTAGCAAATGTTGAAGGAACTTCTCCACCGAGTCCACAGCTGTCCATGTAACTGTGAAAATAATAAACTGATTGCTACCAATTTCATACGATAAACGCATTCCTTGCTCATCGATAGTGAATTAACAAATAAACCACTCCTTTAAGAGAAAATAATTGCACATTGCAACATGTGATTCAAATTCGATGAGTTAAATGAAGCACTCACAATAGCTTGAGATTGACTAAGTTACCAATTTCTGGAGGGAGTGTTCCAGAGAAATTATTTGATCCAAAGGACCTGCAACAAGTCATGTTGAAGAGGTATAGAATTGAATGATAGGGGGTTCTATATTTGTGAGAACCTGAAAAATAAAAAATATATATAATAATTATTTATCAATATGATTTTTTCTTATTTAAATATTTATTGTGAAGATTTATATGTTATTAAATCTTGAGTCTAGTATGAGATTATCATTTTAGTTGAAAGATGACACCATTCTTGTTATCCATGTGTAAAGACTTAGAATTTGTTTTAATCAAACCATCATCCTTCCATTCTTCCCCCTTTCCCTATTTCTTTCTCTTCAAAAAAATATGATTTTTATCCAAAATTGGGATGAGTTGTTCATCTATTGGAGGTGAGTCACCTAGTCTAAAGTTTGTGAGTCACCTAACCTAAGATTCTTTCTTATTCTCTTCCTCCCCTTTCATTCTCTTCTAACTTGATGACTCACATTATTCCCTTCCTCTTATCTTATCTTTTGGTGGTGTGTGTTGTGATTTCATTGGCCAAAGGGGATGAGTCACATTATTCCATTAATTTTATATCTTATCTTTTGGTAATTTAAAATATTGTTTATATAAATATTATTTGGGTGCATGCATAGCCTCTACTATAAATATCATGCTTCCTTACTTCATTAATTCATTCCAATCCTTTAAGATAGATTTCTACCTTGAGAGAGAGAGAGAGAGAGAGAGAGAGAGAGAGAGAGAGAGAGAGAAAGAGAGTGAAGAAAAAGAAACAAGATGAAGAGCATGTGTGTTTGTCTTGCAATATTTCATACTTATCTTGGTGAGTGGGTTATGTAATGTGTTCTAAAGTTTCTTATTTTGTGATAAATCATGGATTTATTCTATTTACAAATCTCTCTCTATTTTCAAGTCAAGCATGTCTAATTTGTGCAATATTATATATTATTTGGAGTTTTTGTGACATATGTGTTATTCATGGAACATGAGAACTTCAGTTATAGGGTATCCGAAGGATAAATGTGTACCAGACGGGGACATAGGGCAGTGAGGCCAATAGGGATCACGTACCTGGGTACAATTTGTGAAGGATAACAAAGATTTGAAGGAATGATGTGATATGATTTGGATTGTGTATATTTATATTATATTTTCTAGAGTGTGTAAAATGACATTGCTTGACTGGCATATTACATAATCTACTCCCTCAGCGGTGGTTTGCTCATCCCTCACCTACTTTGTGTTTCAGATCAATTAGTGGGCAAGACAAAGCCGAAACCGGAAAAGTTGGACTAGTTTAGAGCATTAAACTTTTATTTATATCTTGTACCATTGTAAGATTATTTTAATTTGTTTTTATAAATATAATGGTAATGTATTTTAACCACTTTTTCAGTCATTTTATTTATTCCTTTCAATTCACGCACCTTATTTTGGAAATATTCTTTATTTTTGAATTCGGGTCGTGACAATATTTAACATGTCCCAATAGAGCATTTCTCAGTTGTCTTTGCTTATAGCATAGTTAGCTCCTTAAGGTTTCCAAGCTCCTTGGGCATGGGCCTAGAGAATGAATTGTGGGCAATTGACCTGAATGGAAATATCAATTAAAGATATTAGCATCCGTCCATAATTCAGGATAAAAGCAGAGTAATTTTATGTATAGCACTATCTGCTTCTTTGTCCATATGGTATAACACTTGGGAGTCTATGTTTCACTACTTACAATACTGTCAACGCCAATGTCTGAAAAATCGAAATTATCGCCGATATTTCGGCGATAATTTCATTTTTTTCACCTGCCGACAATCCGGGAACAAACCAAACAATTTCGTCAGAATATCGATATTATCGCCGAAATTGTCGCCGATATATCGAGCTCGATATTATCGAGCAACTTCAACACAAAACCGTATAAATATCTCGATATTCTCGCGATATGTTGACCCAAAAAAACTTGAAAAATGCTGAAGGCGCGGAGAAGGTGTGAGGAGGCGGAGTGAGGCGGAGAAAGGCGCGCCTGATCTGGACACTCTGAGGAGGAAGAAATTTTGCGACTCTGCAAATTTTGGTGCGGCTCTGCGAAGAAGACGACTTCGCGAGGAGGAAGACGACTCAGCCTTTTTTTTTTTTAGGTTTATTGTAATGAAACGACGTCGTTTCGATTGAAGTGTTTTAAAAAAAACCTTAAAGTGAAACTACGTCGTTTTGAACAAAACCTACAATTCAGAAACCTAATTTTGAACAAAACCCAATGAACAGGATTCAAAAACTCAATCAAACCTTCTATGAAGTAAGCAGAAGAAGGCCAGCCTCTAATGGTGGTCATAGACATGGTCTCCTCCTCAGTCAAAGGGTTGGCCAGCTTATCAACCAGCTGAGCTAGACCGGTGGATCTTGACCGGGTGCGGATCGCGGACCATGATCCGGTGGATGGCGTGCTCGAGCTTTCGTAAAAGGGGATCAGAAGGAGAGTCGGTGGATGAGTCTGTTGCTGGGTCATGGTGGAAAGGAAGGTTGGATTAGGCCCGAAGGGTTATGAGGCGAGAAGAGGAAGACGACGATGGTGTGGATGAGAGGTGGCGGCTTAGGTTAAGATGTTTAAGAGATGGACCTTGCCACGTTGGTGGTGTTTGGTTTTTCTAACTAAATTATAATATTTGACCAGGAAAATAAAATAAAACTCATTTATAATAGGAAATAATTCCCATACTAACGTGGTAGAAGATGTGAGAGAGTGGCCGATCGTACCGTCATAAATAATAGTTAATTTTTAATGTTTTAATTTTTGGTTAATGGAGGTTTGAAGAATAGTGGATTCAATTTTTAATTCTTCCTTGAATAACTTTATTTATGTTCTTAGTTAATTTTCAATCTTCACTACTATTTTTTAAGCATGGCAAAGTGCTTAATTTTTATGACAAATCAAGTTGGTTTACATCTTTAATTATTTTTCAATTTTTGATAAATAATAAATATAAGAACGTGTACTATGTCATGATGTTCAGTGAATAACGTGAAATAAAGTTACTCATGTATCTTACCATGCAATTTATAAAATGTAAAATATTGAAGTAAAAATGATAAATAAATTACTACAGGATGTTTAATTTTATTTCATTAATTACTCTAGATTTTCTAAATCACAGAGTTTGCGAGCTCGCAATATAATCAACTTAAATCACTCAAACCTACTATGTAATGCATTTCCTTCCAATATTTTGTGTTAAAATAATAGATGATTGACTAAATAAACTTTTTACAAAGTTTCATTAAAAATTTCCATGTTTTTATCACAATTTCCGTGGTTTTTATCTCATTTTTATTCGATATCGATATTATCCCGATATTTCCATTCGATATTTCCGTGTTTTTGAACCACCGATATTTCCAAAAACTTCGATATTTAAGACCTTGGTCAACGCAGATATATAGCCGATGAATGCTACTAGGGGACCAGTGAAATACTTCAGATCAAGTTTCCTACAAGAATTGAAACAAAATGCAATGACCAGCGATTAATTTATGAGTATAAAAAATATTCGTGACAATGTTGAACGGTAAGAAACCTTGTGTCTTTTATATGAAAATGTTAACTGCGATAAACCAAATAACAGAGAAGGGGGTTGGAAAAACTTCATACAAAACGGCCAGATATCTTAAAGCCTCAAATTCTTTTGGAAACACCCCTCGTTTGTTTAGAGCATGAACTCGAGCTGGAAAGATAAAAGATTGAGCAGTTAGGCACTTAATATTACAATTGATACATCAGGCATGTTCTGCTTAGTTTTCCAAACTTGATAATTAATTGATTTGCTACAGTCAACAACACAAGACTAAAGAATATGGAGAGAGAGAGAGAGAGGAGAGAGAGAGAGAGAGAGAGAGAGAGAGAGAGAGAGAGAGAGAGAGAGAGAGAGGGAGAGAGAGAGGGAGAGAGAGAGAGAGAGAGAGAGAGAGAGAGAGAGAGAGAGAGAGAGAGAGAGAGAGAGAGAGAGAGAGAGAGAGAGAGAGAGAGAGAGAGAGAGAGAGAGAGGGTAATAACATACAGTTTGGTGATGTAGCAGGAGTCAAACAATATGGGTAGAATATTTTCAGATATATTTCATTCTCCAAAATGAGGTATTTATAATACAGGATGTAAACCCTAGTAGGATTAAACTAGGAAAAGTGGTATCCTAATTACATAATATCTATACAAAAAGAAATAACTAAAAACAATATCCTAATAGAATAGGGATATCTCGCTAACACTCCCCCTCAAGTTGGAGCAAAGACGTCACGCATGCCCAACTTGTCAAGCGAGTTGAGGAAGATACTTGTAGAAACAGCTTTTGTAAGAACATCAGCTCAACTGATACTCTGAACGGATGAAGGGGAATGACACAATCTCCGCATCCAACTTTTCTTTAATGAAATTTCGATCAACCTCCACATGCTTTGTACGGTCATGTTGTACATGATTATGAGCAATTGCAATCGCAGCCGTATTGTCACAATATAAATCTATAGGTTTTTTAGGTCCAAAACCAAGGTCTTTCAACAATCTCCTCAACCACAGTAACTCAGATACACCATGGGCCATTCCCCGATACTCGGCCTCAGCACTAGATCTAGACACCACCTTTTGTTTCTTGCTACTCCACGTAACAAGATTGCCACCTACAAACATAAAATACCCAGATGTCGAACGCCTATCTGGCTGAACCTGCCCAATCAGCATCTGTATTACCTTCTACATCCGTATGGCCATACTTGGAGAAAATTAACCCCTTTCCAGGAGTTACTTTCAGATACCTTAAAATACGAGTCACAACCCCCATATGATCTACACTAGGAGAGTGCATAAACTGACTCACTATATTTACAACATACGCAATGTCCGGATGGGTATGAGCTAAATAAATCAATTTCCCCACAAGTCGTTGATAATGTTCTTTATTCAGTTGGAACTTGATCGGGATATATTCCCAACTTATGATTCTGCTCTCTAGGGGTATCAATTGGTTTACAGTCCAACATTCCAGTTTCTGCAAGTAAATCCAAAACATACTTTCTTTGAGATAGAAAAATACCATGTTTAGATCTGGCAACTTCTATCCCAAGAAAATACTTTAAATCACCTAATGACTTCATCTCGAACTCGGAAGCCAAATACTTCTGAAGACTCTGTATTTCTACATGATCATCTCCAGTCACAATCATATCATCAACATAAATAATTAAAGCCGTCAATTTACCTTTATGACGCTTCAAAAACAAGGTATGATCAGAGTTACTTTGCACATACCCAAATTTCTTCATGGATGCAGCCAATCTTTCAAACCACGCTCTTGGAGACTGCTTTAATCCATACAAGGATTTCCGTAGCTTGCACACCACACCCTCCTTAGAGGTCACAGGGATACCCGGCGGAAGATCCATATATATTTCTTCTTTGAGGTCACCATGAAGGAATGCATTTTTGACATCAAATTGTAGCAGCGGCCAATCATGGTTAGCAGCTAAGGATAAGAGTACGCGTCCAGTGTTGAGCTTAGCTACCTGGAGCAAAAGTCTCTGTGTAATCCACTCCATATGTCTGAGTATACCCTTTTGCCACCAATCTTGCCTTGTAACGATCAATGGAACCATCAGCCTTGTGCTTCAAAGTAAACACCTATCTGAACCCAACTGCCCTTTTTCCTTTTGGTAAAGGAACTAACTCCCAAGTAGCATTTTTGTTCAAGGCTTCCATCTCAACATGCATTGCATCTACCCAGTTTTGATCAGAAAGAGCATCCTGCACCTTATTCGACATAGACCCTTTGCCAAAGTACTAGAGGCACATACATGATTAATAATGGTATGACAAGTAAAAGAAACTGTAGAAAGCTTATTCCTTAAATCCCAAACTAGCCACATAGTAGTTCCATATATAAGAAGCTAAAATGAGCAGAGGAGCCGGGAGAAAGAAAATATCTAGAGGCCCCGAAGTAAAGTGCAGACCAAAAAAAGTAACATATATAGAACTCCATATGGAACAAGTAAAAGGGCAGTCAAAAAATAAAGGATTAATATTCTCCGAAGTCATCCTGCAAAATAAGCACATAGAAGCAAGGGCAATACCACGCTTCTAAAAAATTCTCTGTGAGAATCCTACCATGCATAACTTTCCATACTAAAAATGATTTACGGGGCTCCATCAAAGGTTTCCAAATTAACTTACACCAGGGAACTTGAGCAAACTTAGGCTGTGTGAATTCATAAACATCCTTAGCAGAGAGGTTTCCAGAGGAAGATGGCACCCAAACTAACAAATCACCTGCCGCAGGATCTTGAAAAGAAGAAATAGCCATAATATTGTCACAAATACTTGGGAAATGCATAGTTAGAAGGGGTGGTAAGTGCCAGACCCCATTGACACAATACTTGAAAAACCAATTCACCCATTTTCGGCCTCAAAGAAGGGTGAAAACCAAAATAATTAGCCAAACATTGACCAATAAAGTTATCCCTCCAAAAATAAGTGATTTTACCATCTCCAAGAAGAGAACGTATGTTGCTGAGTATATGAGGCCAAACATGCTTGAGGCTGGGCCAAATAGAGGATGGGACATAAGCTCAGCGTCCCAACCTTCTTTTAAGCAAAAGGTGTTAGTATTCTTCATGTAAAGTGTTGTTTGAAAAGTGAAGCAATTACCAAGACCACTCTAACTCAGAATGCAATTCTCTACGTCAAATAATGTGTGCAGTAACTTAATTTAGTAGCACCTGAGAGAACGCG